>JAQSNX010008372.1:0-28528 GCA_029532605.1 Oreochromis grahami
GGGGGCACAGGAGGCTGAACTGCTGGAGACTGCACTGGGGGCACAGGAGACTGAACTGCTGGAGGCTGCACTGGGGGCACAGGAGACTGAGCTACAGGCGACACTGGGGGCACAGGAGACTGAGCTACAGGCGACACTGGGGGCACAGGAGACTGAGCTACAGGCGACACAGGAAGCACTGGAGACTGCACTACAGGTGGCACAGGGGCCTGAACTACAGGTGAAACTGGGAGCACTGGGGCCTGAGCTGCGGGTGAAACTGGGAGCACGGGGGCCTGAGCTGCGGGTGAAACTGGGAGCACGGGGGCCTGAGCTGCGGGTGGCTGGGAGTGAGCCACGGGGCCCTGAGCTGAGCTAAGGTGAGCTACAGGAGACTGAGGCAGCTAAGTGAGCCACTGGAGGCTGAGCAGCTAAGTGAGCCACTGGAGGCTGAGCAGCTAAGTGAGCCACTGGAGGCTGGGCAGCTAAGTGAGCCACTGGAGGCTGGGCAGCTAAGTGAGCCACTGGGCAGAGTGAGCTGGAGGCAGCTGAGCCACTGGAGGCTGGGAGCTAAGTGAGCCACTGGAGGCTGGGCAGCTAAGTGAGCCACTGGAGGCTGGGAGCTTGAGCCACTGGAGGCTGGGCAGCTAGTGAGTGAGCTTGGGCAGCAGTGACTGCAGGAGGCTGGGCAGCTAAGTGAGCTTCAGGAGGCTGGGCAGCAAGTCCCAGGAGGCTGGGCATCCGGCTGTGGGCAGGGTAAAGACTGCACAGCCAGCGGTTCTGAAGTCCCAATATCCGGCTGTGGCGCGGTGGCGTCGCTCCTCCCTGCGGACGGCTCCGACGGGCCGGGCAAAACCACATCCGGCGGGCCGGGCAAAACCTCCAACAGGGGAAGCTGACGCGACTGTTCCGGGATGGCCGTAGTCCACTGCTGCTGGATAAAGTCTGTGGACTCGCGAGCAAGCACCACCTCCCGGGCTTTATCCAGGTTGCAAATTAAGTCCGAAACTCCCTTGAGCTGGCAGAGATAGGGATTTCCTTCCAGGATCGCCTCGATGGCTTTTAACCCTACCACTCTCGCCCTTGCGTTGGTGGTGTGGGTTACCCAGTCCAACAGGCGTTGGATGCGTGCGAGGTCGCTCTCCCCAGACAAAGCTGCTGGATCCATCTTGTGGTTGCGTCGTACTGTCACGGCTGGGGCGGCAGTCGTGTGGTCGAATGAATGAGGATCCAAGATGCAGGCACTGGCTGGGGTGTGAGTGGGAGTTTAATTACAGAAGTCACACAGTGACAAAAACAGGAAGAGCGGGGAGTTAACAAACCTAAACTGGAAAATACTAATACAAAAGGAGGACATGGGGCGAGGAACAGAGAGACACGGAGTAACTCAGCGGATGAACACAGAGAAACACAGACGACGCAACGAGGAGCACAGGCAGACACGCAGTATAAATACACACACCAGGTAATAAGGAAATGGCAGACAGGTGGGGACACAGCTGGAACTAATGGGCATAACGAGACACAAACCTACAAAGTAAAACAGGAAACTCACAGACTGTTTTACACAACCAACTGGGGACACGAACAGAACACAGAGGAGAGACACAGGTAGGTATGATAGAAACACACAACTCAAACCCTAAGAACAAATACAGAATCAGAATAAACTAGAAAAATGATAATAACAACTTAAAGCGCTGGGTCACCGACCCAGGACCATGACAAGGGCAAGGCAAGGTAAATGGATTAGTTCTTATATTGCACATTTCTATTCTACTTGAACACTCTTTAAAACTTGCCTCATTTTATATAAGCTCGTTTTTTTTCTAAGCCTAAATGCAGTCTAACGTTCACACTCTACTGACCTCATCCAGTGTTGGGGAGTAACGGAATACATGTACCGCCGTTACGTATTCAGAATACAAAATATGAGTAACTGTATTCCGTTACAGTTACCGTTTAAAAAGGTGGTGTTCAGAATACAGTTACTTTGTTGAAATAAATGGAATACACGGCGGTACTTTCCTGTTTCATACTGTCGCGGGTCAGGACTGTTTGGGTTTGTTTGACAGCTATGTTCTGTTATTCCAGGCGGCAGCGTTACGGTTGCCATGGTTACAGGGTGACGCTCTCTCTCTGCGTGTTTCCTGGGTGAGAGAGCGCTTTTTTGTTGTTGTTGTTGTGCTAAGCTAAAAGGCAGAATGCTACAGGCATAGCTCTAAAGCATGTAGCCTGATGGGCAGTGTAGTCCGTGCTGCAGGGAGAATGGACTACCATACCCGTTATGTGTCTGTGAGCGAGGGAGGGAGAGAAACAAAAAGTCCGAGCTGTCACGGAGCAAAAACGGGAGCTGGAAGCATGTAAATATAATAATAACCACAGCAGCCAAGAAGAGTGCCTGAGGAGCCCATTTGTAAGTAAGTTATTAAGACTCAACTGTACACTGTGTTCGTTTTTTCCTCCGGAAAAAATAAGTTCCGTTGGAGCCTTTCAACGCCTCTCTCTGTCTCCCGCAAGCAAAGTTGACCCAGACAACAAAGTAAAGCTAGTTTTCGGCTACCAGCCCGACACGAACCCGACGTATTAGCCAGAGGTCCCTTTACTACGTTTCGGACCCGCGACCTTCAGTAACAGTAATAAATCACAGCAATAGGACATTCATGTAGTTGTAAACAGCATGATAATATATTAAGTATTCCAAAGTATTCAGAATACGTTACTCTCATTGAGTAACGTAACGGAATACGTTACAGAATACATTTTGGGGCATGTATTCAGTATTCTGTAGTGGAATACATTTTAAAAGTAACCTTCCCAACACTGACCTCATCAGAGAGCAACTGGGGGAACAGTATATTGCCCAAAGATACTTTGGCACGCACACTGGAGCAGCCAGGAATCGAACCTCAAACCTTCCAATTAGTACATGAAGTTCATGTACTTCAAACACCCCCCTCCCCGCCCCAACCTCAGGTACATAACAACAACAAAAGAAAAAACCCCACTAACTAGAAAGAAACCAAAGCATCCTTTTAGTTAAAACAAACTAAACATTGTTAAAGATAAGCTTTTGTGGATAGCATTTCTCTTCATAACAACTTTTTATCATTTGTTTTACTTTTTAAAATTTATATAGTAATTTGTTTAGTAAGGAGCCTTGCAAGGGATCGCTGTTTAATGTGGAAGAAGTGATAAAAAGAAACAAAAAGTCAATGCAGAAAAATGTGTCAAATTAACCAACATGTTAGCTGTCAAGGCTGCTGATGCTGCACCATCAACAGTAGTACCAACAACAAATAGTTACAACTCCTCATAGTCACAGCAGGCTGCAGCTTCAATAGCAATAATCAAAGAAAATTCAATACATTTATTCATTTATTTGATCAATCATGGTTGGTTGTCTGGACCAAAAACGTCAAGCCCAAGGCCATTTTTTGTCCTAGTACAACCCTCGAAACAACCATAGCTCACCTGCGGGAGAGATTCATAGATTTTTATTTTGAGCTTGGCCTGAATTATGAAGACATTGAAACAATGTTTTGCAGTGGAAATGGTTTTTATATAAGTGACAGACATCAGAAGAGCATTCTTGGTGTAAGGAGACAAACTCATGGAAGGTGTACACTAACATGGTGGTTTTGGTTGAATTCAGTGACAGCCAGCTGCAGTACCCTGGACAGCTTCACGGGTTCAGATGGAAGTATGATAAATGCAGGGGAAAAAAATCTTTCTCAGGATCTGGCAAAACTTTTCCAGGATTGCTCCAAAGTACTTCTTTTTTTCCCCAATGTCCATTATAAGGATCTGTAATTTAGGAATGGGAAGGAACGTGAAATATTTTAATTGAATTATCTGACTAATATTGTGGCTTCTGTTATGGCCAATACCATTAAAGAAGTGTTTCTAGCAAAATTCTAGTATTTTTTCAGCACTAATATGTATATATGTATGTATATTTGTATGTGTTTGTGTGTGTGTGTGTGTGTAGCCAGAGACAGAGTAATCGAGTTGTGATGACTCCACACCACTCCACACCTGCCACAGGCAGATGTGGATGGAAAGAGGTGGGGGGGGGGGAAGCCACTGTGAAGTCTCCCACAGGGCCCAGGGCTGTCCACGGGCAAGAGTGCAGCTGACAGATAAAGCATTTGACAGTGACACATTGCTATGCGATGACAACAAAAATGACTAAAATTTTAAAACACACTTTGTCTATTCCCACTATTATCCCCTCCCTCTCGCGCTTATCCTCACCAGCTCCTTTGAGTCACTTTGCTCTCACTTGATTTTACATGAATAGGAGAAGAAAGGAAATCACATAAAGATGGAATAATTCACACAGACAGACCCTTAATGTCAGTGCCTTTATTTCCTCTCACAGACATAATTTGCCTGACTTTCTTTCAGGGAAAACTACTTTTCACTCATTCACCCTTCATAAATTCTCCAATTATTGATCATTACATTATCCAAATGCTCTTTATTGAGGTTATATTCCACTCTTTGAAATAGTCTCACCACTAGACATGACTAGAAGTAAAGTAACACTGCAAATTAAAGACTCACATTACCTGGGTTCTTCTATTTAAGACAACAGTCACAATGAGGGTTGGGAAGGTTACTTCCAAAGTGTCATCTGCTACACAGCACTGAGTATCTGCTTCAAATGATGCTTGGTAATGGAATAGAGAGAAGAACTAGACTAAATACTAGTGCAATCTCCCTGTCTCTTTTAGATAGCCTGCCTTTCCAAAAACATATAATTGTGAATTTAATGAAACATGAAATTCTAATTTACAGGCCTTATTTTGTTGCATATTAACAAACTGCAACCACAATTAACTATGGGTAAACTTGCACTGGAACTTACCAAATTAAGACATTTTATATCATCACTAGGCAAAGACACAGTACCAAACAACGACACTGAACCAACAATTTACAAGTGCAAATAAATTCTATAGTATGTGTATATTATATATATTAAGTATATTAACTTATGTGGTGTTATAAGGAATTTGCTCACATTAAAAAACAGGAACTTCTAAGTTAATGGGGACTGTTATTTGCAGGTAACAGTCCCCATTCCCAGTCTAACTGAAAATGTCGATCATCCTCATACCCTACCCTTAACACTGGGCTCTGTTTGCTCTGTTTGAGTAACTAGTAGACTGATTGTCAGAACGTCTCTACTATACAAAAGATCACTTATTATTATTACTTGCAATCCACTAAAGGTGTATGATTTTAGAACTTTTTCAGGTTGTAGAAGTTAGATTCAACTCTGGGTGAAATTGTCTCAATGTGGAGTCTATGGGTCAAACAAATGGGACCAGGAGAAGGGACACTAATGAGTTGAGTGGACGGTTGGTATTTTGGAGTCCAGTATCTATTTGTTGTCGGTGAAGGTTCTCTGTCATCCAGGTCATCGTAGTCTAAGGAGTCTGGATTTCTTTAACTTTCTTGAAGATGTTTCACCTCTCATCTGTAAAGTTTCTTCAGTTCTAAAAGCGCCACAGACCGGTTTATGTCCGACAATATTTTCACGGACCGGCCTTTAAGGTGTCGCTAATAAATACAACAAAATACAACCAGTACCGGTACCAAAAAAAAAAAAGAAGATTAATTCATAACAAACAGGAAAAGACCCAGGGAAACCGAGTTAATGATAAAAACGCTAAAAAAAATAATGATTAAAACCCCTGAAAACCATAAATTTCACAACCGAGCCTCAACTCTCATGGCCCAGTACCAAACCGGTACTGGTCCGTGGGCTGGGGGTTGGGAACCACTGTGATAGATCATACTGTGTGTTATGATCCTTTTTGATTCTGTAAATGAATATCATGTTGCATTCACACTGAGATTACACTAGCAATCATGAACTCATCATGAAGTCTTTTCAGCGGTGTGAGGGTGCTGGGGAGCATCTCCCTCACTAAATGATGTACGCACTCACAGTGGGCGTTTCTCAATATGCGTACTTGTGCGTACTTGCGTTCTCGTGTACTCATGATACGTCATCAGTCGGAGACCAAGTACTGTTCCAATTCGAAGTACGCATCAAGCCGAGAACGCGAAAAAGTCCCGGATGTGTTCTCGCTCCGCCCGTTTTATCAAGCATGCATCAGTGTGGACTTGGTACAGCTAAATATCCCAGAATGCATTTCGTCCAAAACTCAACAGCGGACTCCCGGCACATTGTTTTCACCCCCCCCCGCTCGCGGTCTTTTCTCTACTCAGGTTAAAGAAACCCCAGCAGCTGTCTATAGTATTGAGTGTCCACTAAAATAGAAATAAAAGCGTTCTAACATCTCACCTGCTTGTTTTTATTAAGGTATGTACACGTATGTACATGTACACTATTTTTGTTAATAGAGGTTTCACTACTGAGGTTAAAAATGATGTATAAGTCACTTAGATCACTTCTAAATGTTAATGTTTGGTTTATTTCAGTGTTTTATTTGTTCCTGAGTAAACCGGTTTGGCTGTGATTAAAGTTAAGCTTCATAACATGTTACTCACAGTTAAATAAAGAGGGGACGGCAGTAAGAACTCCGGACCTGTGACATCATCACGTACGCAGGTGTTCCAATTGTACATATCGCGAGTCCGTGCTCGCGTTCTCGGCGGGTACGTACTCCCGTGCGTTCTCGGCGAGTACGTACTCACCGAGAACGCGAGTACGTACTCGCGTACTTGAGAATTGAGAAACGGCCACTGTCTGAAAGGAAGTTTTGATTTTGTTATGCTTTTGTTTGAAGTCCATTAACCTCTCTCTCTCTCTCTCTCTCCCTTGAAGTCAACTTCCTCAAGGCCTTAGTCATGGAGTGCACACATGATTATGGCCTAATGATGTTCACCTGAAAGGAGTTTCCCTTTTTTTTTTTTTTTTTAACCTGTCCCATTTGGTTCTTTTGCCATCAGAATTATTGTCTAAAGGCGAAGAAAGATGCCCAACGGATTTACTTTACCAAATGGACCATCCCAGCCTTGCCGTAATGGTCCATCTGATTCACCTTTTATTGTTTATTTTATTTTCACTTGCTGAATACGGGACAGACTTGACTGGTGGAAAGAAAGGGGAGAAAGAAAGAGGGAAAGAAAAAAAAACCTGAGAAGAGGGACGGGGAAAAAAGGGCAAAAAACAAAAACCAACAGAATAAGCAAACAAAAAAAAATACATATTGATCACCTGGATCACCTGTTGGGAAAGAAAAAAGAAAGAATTCTGTCTAATTGCTACTGCTAGTGGTTCGATAAAAATTGCAAACAGTGAAGGGGAGAGTGGGCATCCCAGCCTGGTGCCCCTCAGGAGACAGAAGCTGGAGGATGTCTGGTCATTTGTTCTGACACAAGCTGTTGGGGAATTATATAATATTTTTAACCAGTTGATGAAAGAAGATCCAAAACCAAATTTGTGTAAAGTTGCAAATAGAAATTTCCACTTAACTCTGTCAAATGCTTTTTCTGCATCTAAAGAAAATATTGTAGTTTCAAGGTTTTTACTGTATGAGTAGTCTATCAAATTAAGTAATCTACGTGTATTTGTTGATGAGTGCCGACCTTTTATGAATCCAGTTTGGTCAGGATGAATTAAGAGGGGGGTTATTTTCTCTAGTCTCTTTGAGAGAGCTTTGCAGATTATTTTGAGGTCTACATTTATAAGGGATATTGGAGGATAGCTTGAGGGCTATACAGGGTCTTTGCCTGGTTTTAGCAGGAGATTTATGTTTGCAGAATTCATATTTGATGGAAGTCTGCCATTTTCTTTGATTTCCAACAACGTTCTGTCAAAAACTGGTGCTAGAATCGTCCAGAATTCTTTGTAGAATTCTACAGGAAAGCCGTCTGGACCTGGAGCCTTATTATTGGGCATACTTATCAGGGCTTCCTGGAGTTCACCTGGTGTCAGTGGCGAATCTAGTGCCATTGCTTGAGTGTCTAATAATTTTGGGAGAGTTATGTTGTCTAAAAACTGATCAATTTCCTTTTTAGATGGGTTTATTTGTGGTGAATACAACGTTTTATAGAAATCCCTGAAAATGTTGTTTATTTGTTTCAGGTCATATATTGTGTTCCCAGATGAATCTTGAACAGCACATATAGTTGTTTTTTCTTTATTTATTTTTAGCTGGTTTGCTAGAAATTGACCGGATTTATTACTATGTTCATAATTTTGTAAGCGTAGTCTTTGTACTAAGAATTTTGTTTTTTTTATCA
The DNA here is from genome assembly GCA_029532605.1 of Oreochromis grahami. NCBI lineage: Eukaryota > Metazoa > Chordata > Actinopteri > Cichliformes > Cichlidae > Oreochromis > Oreochromis grahami. The sequence continues at coordinate 8,206 of JAQSNX010008372.1, forward strand.
ATTATCTCATTTCATTCTAGTTTTGTTTTGCGTATTTTGTTCAATGTTTCCTGATCTTGGTCGGACGCGTAGGCTTCTAGGGATTTGATGGTTTTTTCTAATTCCTGAATATTTTTGTTTTCTTCTTTCTTTTTATGTGATGAGAAAGAAATTATTTTACCTCTCATCACAGCTTTCCCTGCTTCCCATAAAACAGAAGCTGATGTTCCGGGAGTGTCATTATAGTCTAAATATAAAGTCCATTCTTTTTTAAAGTATTTAATAAAGTCTTCATCTTTAAGCAGTGATGTATTAAATCTCCAGTTTTTACATGGCGTAGTATTATTCTTGTGCATTAGTGTTAAAGATACAGGAGCATGATCGCTGACAGCTATAGGGTGAATCTCAGTGTCTGAAATGTCAGTCAGCAGTGAGCTGCTGACCAAAAAATAATCCAGACGAGTGTAGGAGTGATGAACATGTGAGAAAAAAGTATATTCTTTACTGGTGGGGTGAAGGGAGTGCCATGCATCGCAAAGACCAAAGTCGCTCATATACTGTTTGATTATATTTGTGGACTGCCAATTACGCTGAGTTCCTGCTGTATTGAGCCTATCCATTTCTTCATTTAGTCCAAGGTTGAGGTCGCCTCCAAGAACAAGTGTGCCATCTAAGTGTTCAGGAAAGGAAGTTTCCCAATCACCCACTGATAGTGGGTTGAACCATCTGATGAGAGCTGAGGGGGTAGTGGGTTGAATTTTCAGTTTGATTTGATTTAGTTAGTTGGGGTATTGTTTAGCTGGGGGTGTTTTGTAATCAGATGTTTGTGAGGTGTGTCAAAATAACTGCAATGTTTCACTGTATAGGTTTTTGTAGTTGGGCTGTGTCGGGATGGGAAGACCTTTTTACATTTTATTGGTGATGGTATGACCAGCATCTATTTAAGGAGGGGTTTGTTGAGAGGCTCAGTTTAGTTACTTCTAGATGTGTTGCTGGTGAGCATGACAAAACCTCTGTACCACAAAAAAGAGAAAATATATTCAAAGCTTTGAAAACAATTGAAGGCTTGTGTGGTTGCTTTTTCCATTTGGTCCCCTTCACATTGCCGTGCCACCGTTACAAGCGGTCACAGAGCAAGGGAGCTGAGACACGAAATGACTTATTTTTACTGCCACAGAAGTTCACCCTCTCTGGCTAGTAGGAAAAAATGTTTGCCTTTGCTAAATGTCTAAAATTACTAAATGATTTTCGTACTCATTTAGTACTGTACAATGATTTTAGTAGTCTTTGTACATTTGAGCATTATATGCTATTTTACAGATACAACATACAGTTACTTACCTTTGCTGGAATGGCTACTTGCTCTCTTCTTGGATTGACCTCGGGTGGTAAAGTCCTCCATTTCTCAAAATGATTTTTGGCAATAAACACAGGGTCTCCCTTTAATCTAGGAGCATAATAAGTTATACCAGCTGAACAGTCAAAGAAAAGAGAATAGTATTTGGAAGTGTTAAACAAAAAACATTATAAAAGACATCAATCCTAATTTGGTGTTTGTGAGAGCAGCACAGTGCCTTGTGGAGAGTTTTCCTTTAGCTCCAGCAGAATGTAAGTATCTGTGTGAAAAAGAGGTCAGTTGTTGGATAAAGTTTTAATTCCATTTCAGCCCTATCAAATAAACTCTGTGTGACCAATCAGTCAACAGTTGCATGACAGAGTTGGTTCAACTTGGCATCAACAGAACACGAGTTTTCGGTGAAAAAGTTTCTCTTGCCAAAATGTAATCAGTTTGGAATTTATTTAATCCCGGATTCATAGGGCGAATAGTAATATGTCTTTTCCTTAATCATTGTGTCTCCAGCAGAGTTCAATAGCAAGCTGCATTCCTCCTCCCCACATCTCAGCCTGTGTGCACAGAAAAGCCTTTCATACCCTGTCACATCACTCTGACAACAGTATAAAATGCATGGAACATCTAAGTACAGCCCAGCAGTCCTACACAGTGTTGGTTCAGCCCCAACAATAATCCACCTCAGATCCTCCTAATTCTGTTAAAACAACAGATCAGGGCAGCCACGTCTGACGGGAAGATTTCACAAGCTTATCTTCCACCTTTCCAGCAATAGAAAAAATATATTCTTGTCTATACGGGATTGTTTGATTATGAATGTCTGTTTGTGAACACTTGTGTATGGTGTATGGTGTCTGAAAGTACTGCATACATTCTGTTCAGTTTACATGCTTTTCTGTGGGAGTTTCTTTAAGGAATACTCTGTTTAGTCAGTACTCAGCTGCAGCTGACTCATGCATATCTTTTGTTTTCTTTGTCAGGCAAATAATGTGACTGTGACATCAGACTTCGATACTGTCAAAGTGTAAAGTTATATTTCCGTAACTTTAAAAAGAATTGTCTGTTCACATGTATACTGGACACAGAGCATGTTCGTATTCATTCCATTCATTTCTGATTATGTTTTTGATTGCTTTATCTAAAAAACAAACTGACTGATATTAGTTCTTTGGTACTCTGAACTGAACACTCAAAACATGTTTGCTACACCACATTAACCAATTCATTATTTTAGTATGCCTTTAAGTGCTTCTTTGAACTGTCATACACACTCAAACTTTGGTTGATGCATCAGGAGCAATTTGGGGATATTTTGCGTAAGAATTCTCTTGGATATGAACAGGAGAAACCAAGGATCGAATCACTGACCTTCTGATTAGAGTGAACAACACACTCCATCAACAGCTGTGAAAAACTGAAGTGTCTTTTCCAGCTACTTGTTAATTCCTTTCTAATAGTAATTTCATCCATTAGATGAGCTGGGTGATGAATTCTGGGTTAGTCCAGCTGCTTGTTGGCAAAATAACATTATTACAGTGTTAACATGTAACATATTTAACAGGGCAAATAGTTATTCGAACTCGGGTATCAGACTCAAATATAAGTACAAGGGAGAAGGCCTTGAGATTAAACCAAGCCTAGTCATTAATTGATGATATATAGAATATGAGTTTGTGACAGTATCATAACAGTCGAGTCCAAATTCATGGGCTGCATCCTCCTCAGGACCTGGCCTTTGCGGTCTACGTGGGCCGGGTCCTCAGAAGGTCGGGTAGGCCGGAAGTAAATGGCTGTGAAATTGGACAGTCTAGCCTTCAGATTAGCGTCACCCCTGTCTCGGTGGAGTTTAATAAACTCGGCTGTCTGCTCCTTGCTATCTAAAATATAACAGGACACTGGTGTAAATTCTCGACCAACTTAAACTTCTGTTTAATCAGTTTTCTGTTTGACGTTTATTCAGCTGTGTGAAAACCACCCGGGGATTAATAACGTTTTATTTTATCTAATCTAATCTAATAACTTTAATCTCAGCCAAACCGATTTACTCATGAACAAATAAAACACTGAAAAAAGCCAAACAATAATGTTTTTAGGTTATCTAAGTGACTTATATATTACGTTTAACCTGAGTAGCAAAAGTCTGCGGTGATCTGAAAATGATGTGCCGGGAGTTTGCCGTTCTCGGCGGCTCTAGTGACCCTCGAGCTCCCGGCTAGCTATCAAGCTGGTGGTAACAGACGTCTCCAAAAACGTCGGAGCACTTTTGCAAATATGTGATATCTTGATAAACCGAGCAGATATTTGAAGTTTACACAGCTACATTCTCGCCTGAAAATATGTTAAAAGTTAATTTTGTGACCCAGAAAGAGTAATAAGAGTTATATTAAAAACTTAGTAGCGCCCGCCATTGTTGAAAACTGGAATTGGCTGAGCCGTACTATGAATTCTGGGATATGGTGGGCCACGAAGGACACACCCGACCCATCCTTCAAATTCGGGGAAAAGGAGGACGCATTTGTCGGCTGCATTCAGAGGAGTCTACGAATTTGGACAGCCTTCATTGCGTCGTTATGACGTAATCGGCCTACAAATGCGGACTCAGGAGGATGCAGCCCATGAATTTGGACACCCCCAACATGTATGTTTGCTTGAAAATGTTAAAAAGGTCAGAGGTCATGACTATGTTTTAGCTCTCATGGTTCTTTTCAAAATCAGATAGTATAACTATTACTTTGTACTGGAGATGGACCGATATATCGGTATCAGTCCGATACTGACCTAAATTACCGGATCGGATATCAGAGAGAAATAAAAAATGTAATCTGATCCATTAAAAATCACAAAAGCACCTCACAAAACAGTGTAACCCAGCTCATGACCTTAGCTCGTCGGAGCAGTATGCGTCTCGTGATAGAGCGGCTGTAGCGTGCGAGACCTGTCGGCGGTCTGGTTGACCATTTGGAGCCTCGCTACGTGCTTCCAAAGCGGCATTTCATCTTGGAAAAAACTATCCCAGAGAAGTAAAGCAAGTGTGTAAGTTTACACTCTGAATGTTTGTAAAGCATTCCCATGTTAAGCTTAACAACCGATATATGGAGCGACTGCCTTTTCTCTCTCCCTCCCTCTCTTGTTGCAACTTCAATCATGAAACTGATCAACGATCAGCTGTTCGGCTTTTCTGTTGCGACTCCGTCTCTCTTGTTTGTTTATCGCCCACTTTGCACCTGAATCTTACAACCAAAGTTTTCATTTGATGTAAAATGTATTGAAATCCATTATTGTATATAGTAACTATTAGGTCAAATTTATAACCTAGAAAGCTACAGTACTTTTTCCTTTGCAATTCTGTTGAAGAAAGATGTTCAATCTATTTAATTATTGTAATTATTGCTTTTGCCCTCTGGTAGAGTTTCCCATGGCAAATTGGTCCTGGGTGAGGGACCAGACAAAGAGCGATTCAGAAGACCCTTATGAAGAGAACATCGAGGGAACAGTTTACCCTGCCCGGGATAGGGTTACTGGGGCCTCGCCCTGGAGCCAGGCCCGGGGAGAGTGCCCGAAGGCGAGCGTCTGGTGGCCGGGCCTTAGTCCATGGGGCCCGGCCGGGCACAGCCCGAAGAGGAGACATGTGCCCATCCACCTGCAGGCCCACCACCAGCAGGAGGCGCCATAGAGGTCGGGTGCATTGTGTGCCGGGCAGTGGCCAGGAGCGGAGGCCCTGGCGGACTGATCCCCGGCTGCCAAGACTGGCAATAGGGACATGGAATGTTACCTCTCTGGTGGGGAAGGAGCCTGAGTTAGTGCGTGAGGTTGAGAAGTACCAGCTAGATATAGTCGGGCTCACCTCTACGCATGGCTCAGGCTCTGGAACCAGTCTCCTGGAGAGGGGCTGGACTCTGTCTCAGTCTGGAGTTGCCCCTGGTGAGAGGCGGCGGGCTGGGGTGGGTATTCTAATATCCCCTCGGCTTGCTGCCGGTACGTTGGGGTTTTTCCTGGTGGATGAGAGGGTTTTTCCCTGCGCCTCAGGGTCGGGGAACGGGTCCTGACTGTCATCTGCGCTTATGCGCCGAGTGGCAGTTCAGAGTACCCAGCCTTCTTAGAGTCCCTGGGGGGGGGGGGGGGGTGCTGGAAGGTTCCCCACCTGGAGACTCTGTTGTCCTGCTGGGAGACTTCAATGCTCACGTGGGTAATGACAGCGAGACCTGGAGGGGCGTGATCGGGAGGAACGACCTCCCTGATTTGAACCTGAGTGGTGTTTTGTTATTGGACTTCTGTGCAAATCACAGTTTGGCCATAACGAACACCTTGTTCGAACATAAGAGTGTCCATAAGTGCACGTGGCACCAGGATGCTCTAGGCCGCAGGTCGATGATCGATTTTGTAATCGTATCACCAGACCTGCGACCATATGTTCTGGACACTCGGGTAAAGAGAGGGGCTGAGCTGTCAACTAATCACCACCTGGTGGTGAGTTGGATCAGGTGGCAGGGGAGGACGCTGGACAGACCCGGTGCACCTAAACGTGTAGTGAGGGTGTGCTGGGAACGTCTAGCAGAGGCCCCAGTCCGCGAGATCTTCAACGCACACCTCCAGCAGAGCTTCAACAGCATTCTGAAGGAGACTGGGGTCATTGAGTCCGAATGGACCATGTTCAGCGTCTCCATCGCCGAAGCTGCTGCATTGAGCTGCGGTCGCAATGTGGTTGGTGCCTGCCGTGGTGGTAATCCCCGAACCAAATGGTGGACACCAGAGGTGAAGGGAGCCACCAGGCTGAAGAAGGAGTCCTATCGGGCTTGGTTAGCCTGTGGGACTCCGGAGGCAGCCGACAGGTATCGACAGGCCAAGCAGAATGCGGCTCGGGCAGTGGCTGAAGCAAAAACTTGGGTGTGGGAGGAGTTCAGAGAAGCCATGGAAAAAGACTTTCGGACTGCCTCGAAGAGATTCTGGCAAACCGTCAGGCGTCTTAGGAGGGGAAAGCGGTGCTCTACCTGCACTGTGTATAGTGCTGGCGGAGCGCTGCTGACGTCGACTGAGAAAATTGTCAGGCGGTGGAAGGAATACTTCGAGGACCTCCTTAATCCCACTGACACGTCTTCCGAGGAGGAAGCAGAGTCTGGGGATGAGGGGAATGACCCGCCAATTTTCGGGGGCGAGGTCACTGAGGCAGTTAAACAACTCCTTGGTGGCAGAGCCCCTGGTGTTGATGAGGTCCGCCCCGAGTTCCTGAAGGCTCTGGACGTTGTGGGGCTGTCTTGGTTGACACGCCTCTGCAATGTTGCGTGGAGATCAGGGGCAGTAACCCTGGACTGGCAGACCGGGGTGGTGGTCCCCATCTTTAAGAAGGGGGACCAGAGGGTGTGTTCCAATTACAGTGGGGATCACACTCCTCAGCCTCCCTGGGAAAGTCTATGCCAGGGTGCTGGAAAGGAGAGTTTGTCCGCTAGTCGAACCTCGGATACAGGAGGAACAATGCGGTTTTCGTCCTGGTCGCGGAACACTGGACCAGCTCTTTAGCCTCTCAAGGATACTTGAGGGTGCATGGGAGTTTGCCCAACCAGTCTACATGTGTTTTGTGGACTTGGAGAAGGCATTCAACCGTGTCCCTCGGGGTGTCCTGTGGGAGGTGTTGCGGGAGTATGGGGTGTCTGGCCCATTGCTACGGGCCATTCGATCCCTATACATCCGGCAATAAGTCGGACTCGTTTCTGGTGGGTGATGGGCTCCACCAGGGCTGCCCTTTATCACTGGTTCTGTTCATAATTTTTATGGACAGGATTTCTAGGCGCAGCCAAGTGGCGGAGGGCTTTCACTTCGATGGCCTCAGAATCTCATCTCTGCTTTTTGCGGATGATGTGGTTCTGTTGGCTTCATCGGGTGAAGGCCTCCAGCTCGCACTGGAACGGTTCGCAGCCGAGTGTGAAGCAGCAGGAATGAGGATCAGCACCTCCAAATCTGAGGCCATGGTTCTCAGCCGGAAAAGGGTGGAGTGCCCACTCCGGGTCGGGGAAGAGTTCCTGCCCCAAGTGGAGGAGTTCAAGTATCTCGGGGTCTTGTTCGCGAGTGATGGGAGAAGGGAGCCGGAGATCGACAGACGGATTGGTGCTGCGGCTGCAGTGATGCGGACGCTGCACCGGTGCGTCGTGGTGAAGAGGGAGCTAAGTGTAAAAGCGAAGCTCTCAATTTACCGATCTACGTCCCTACCCTCACCTATGGCCACGAGCTGTGGGTAGTGACCGAAAGAACGAGATCGCGGATACAAGCGGCAGAAATGAGCTTCCTCCGAAGGGTGGCTTGCCTCTCCCTTAGAGATAGGGTGAGAAGTTCAGCCATCCGGGAGGGGCTCAGAGTAGAGCCCCTGCTCCTCCACATCGAAAGGAGCCAGTTGAGGTGATTCGGGCATCTGACAACGATGGGCGCCTCCTGGGTGAGGTGTTCCGGGCATGTCCCACCGGGAGGAGGCCCCGGGGCAGACCCAGGACACGCTGGAGAGATTGCATCTCTCGGCTGGCCTGGGAGCGCCTTGGTGTTCCCCCGGATAAGCTGGAGGAGGTGGCTGGGGAGAGGGAGGTCTGGGCTTCCCTGCTTAGGCTACTGCCCCCGCGACCCGGCCTCGGATAAAGCGGATGAAGATGGATGGATGGATGGATAGAAAAATTATTGACTTCTGTGCATTTTTTTTTACACGTGCTTTAAATTAAAGTCGATTATGTCAATTAAGCATTATGAGGGTGGGGGGTGGTTCCCTTTTCTTTTTTTTTTTTTTGCTGGGAGTTGGCAACCCTATTAGTTAATATTTAACCCAAGTACTCTTTAAAATACCAGAATAGGGAGGATGGTGTAGGTTTAAGTTTATTAGATTGATCAGTATTGCTTCTCTGGCAGGTAGCTCCATGCCCTCCTGGGTTTTAAATGCACCTTAGAACACACATACATCAACACTACATATGAGCGGGTGGAGGGAGGTTTGGAGTCTTAACACACCCCCGTTCTCTGCGGCCTGCTGGAGTGGGGGGGCTAGGAGGAGGAGTTGGCCGTCCAACTGGGGTCTGGAATGTGGTGCCTCCCTGCTGCTGTGGAGTCGGGGCGGCCTGCTTCTCCCCACCGCAGGGAAAAGGGTAACACCACCTGGGTCTGGGTGCAGCTTCCCCCTCCAGGGGCAAGGGTACCCAGACCCGGTTCTTAGAGTACGCTTGGGAGAGTGATTGTGTGTACAGCGTCTCTTTATGTCTGTCTCCGCGTTGGTTGAGTGTGGAATAATTGCCTATGAGAGCATGAGGGTGGGAATGGATGTTTGTATCTGTGTGTGCCTGTATGTCTGTGTCTATATGTCAGGTTGGGTATCAGACGCCACCTCTCTGGGGACATCTCAGGCCCTCCAAGGTTTGGAGGCCTATCTCCCCCCACCACTTCCCCTGCCGGTGGTGGACGCCCTCAGACATCGGTGCATTGGTGGTTCTTTGTGTCCGGGGGTGGGCGCCCAGGTACACACCGGCTCACTCCTTGGCGGCTCCTTATCGGGGCCTGGAGCCTGGGGCTCGCGGGGGGCCACTTCGGAGGCGGGGTGCCCTCGGCCTCTCGGCCTGGGACTCGGTCACTCAGGCACAGCTGGCTGCCGGCGGAGCTCACGGGCACGTCACTGCAACCCCCCCTGGCTTCTGCTCCGCGGCTGCTGAGTGACCCCTCATCTGGGACTCTCCTCAGCTCTTTCTGGGATAGTGGCGCGGCTGCCCCTCTGTTGGTCTTCCTTGGTCTCTTGTGTTCTGGGGGCCTCTGGACGTCTGGAGTTTTGATCTCCTCCATACCTGCGTCATGCCCTGGAGGACGGGGCGGTGGCCCCCCACACCCTCTAGCAGATCATTACATGAAGGAACCTTTTAAAAACAAGCGCGTTCATGCTCACAGGTGTACACACGGGTGATCACACACAAACTACACCCTTTTTGGCTCTTACCTCAAAGCACACTGTGCGCTGTCGATCTTACGCGCTGCACAATAATGTCTAACATTTAGTATTTACTGTCATATTCCCATAGATCATTGTGATGTTGTTTATTACTCTCGTTTTCTTCTGCTTGCTTTCTCTTTCTTTCTCAACAGGTGATCCAGATGATCGATATATGTATTTTTTTGTCTGCTTATTCTGTTGGTTTTTGGTTTTTTGCCCTTTTCCCCCGTCCCTCTTCCCCGCTGTTTTTCTTTCCCTCTTTCTTTCTCCCTTTCTTTCCCCCAGTTAAGTCTGTCCCGTATTCAGCAAGTGAAAATAAAATAAACAATAAAAGGTGAATCAAATGGACCATTACGGCAAGGCTGGGATGGTCCATTTGGTAAGTAAATCCGTTGGGCATCTTTCTTCGCCTTTAGACAATAATTCTGATGGCAAAAGAACCAAACGGGACAGGTATTAAAAAAAAAAAAAAAAAAAAAAAAAAGATTGATCAGTATTGCTGAACTATGAAATATTTTGGGTGCAGTGTATTTTTTGCATGCAAGTATAACAGAATAGCTTTTGTTTTGTTTTTTAAACTTGAGTATGAACTTATACAAAATGCAGCAAGATATTTAAAAAAACATTTTATTGATTATGAAATACGCTATATCGGATTTATATCGGTATCGGCAGATATCCAAATTTATGATATCGGTATCTGTATCAGACATAAAAAAGAGGTATTGTGCCATCTCTACTTTGTACCTAATCAGTGGTTACCTGTAGATCTCTTTGATACTGAAGCAAGCAAGTCTGACAGTGCAGTGAACAGAATTAGTTCTGTCCTGCATCACCAGCGCGCGCACACACACACACACACTCATTTTCATATATTAGTGAAGACATGTCATTGACATAATGCTTTTCCTAGCTGCTTACCCTAACCATCAGAAATGAATGCCTAATCCTAACCTTAGCCCTCACCCTAAAGTCTACACAAACAAGAAACAACACAATACAAAAACTGACGAAAAAACAGGGTTCATCAGGAAGAGAAGAGCGCCTCACAGTGGACCACGGTCTGCTGAGGGAAGAACTCTTCCCCGAACTTTTTCCAGGGTCGGACAGGGCAACCCGTTGGGGGCACGGACAGTGCCCTTCCTGTCTCCGGCTGGAGACAGGCTCAGTCCTCACTTCCTAAACCTAACCATAACCTAATTGTAAACCTGACAATAAAACCACATTTTAAGCCTCGTTGCCTTCAAACACAGGCACTTTGTCCCCATAAGTGACAGATGGTCCCCACAAACATAGTAGCATGTCAATTTTCTGTCCTCAGAAAGATGTCCAAACATGTACACACACACACGCAGAGCTTATACTGCCCAGCTTAACCTGCACATGCTCTGTTGGTTTAACAGATTGCATTCATATTTTAACCCAAAGCTCCTACAATTTTGGCTCACCTCCTCTAGTGGAAGCATTCTTATTGTCTGCATTTAGTCACAGAGGATCCTGCATCCCCTCCATGGTTGCATCATGTCTTGCCTTCATAAGCTTGGGACCTCTGAGCTGAATAGCACCTGACTAGATATACTGTGGTTAGACAAAAAAGCTAGTCTTTTATCAGTGTTTGTCCTGAAATCCAGCACTGTTAAGAACCCTCCATCTTTACTTCTGAAAGTCAGATTATGTATCCTAAGGGGCCACTAAGTCTCTAAACCCCAATTACTATCCTACCATTTGATCTATGGGTTTATTTTTAATGACACATTAAAATGCAATTAGCATCTGTAACCAGAACAAATCGTGTGCATCCAATGAAGGTCTTTCAGAAAAAAAAATGACAGATTCCTTTTCACTATATCTCCAGAAGTCTTTTTGGCACACTTGTCCCGCAGTATTTTAGCACTTACTTTGAATGAAACTGCTCTGCCTTTAATGGGAGTCTATTAAAGCAACATATACTGACTTCTTAAACAGTACAGCAGGGTAGAGAAGTTCTTTAGAAAAAACTACCCCTACACCGAAAAGTAAGTCCGACTTGATTTCTCTTTAGCTTGCAAACATTCCTTGATGTTGTTCATGGCATTGCTTTGTTAAAAAAAAAACCTATCCACAACACTTGCATGCCAACATACTGTTTGAACATTTTAGTTTTAAAATGGTTATCATCCACTCTGACAAGGATGCAGTGAGTTCTCCAACCCTTGACCTCAGGAACTGTCACTGGATTTAATACGCTTGAACACATTATCAGTCAATACTCACACAGACGTAAATACAACATATAGTGTTCTTTTGAAAGCCAGCTTTAGATGCATCACAAAAGCAGAAATAGCAGCATGATCAGCAGCCTGCATTCCTGCATGCTGTACTGCATGCTGATTGAGCTACCACTATTGTAATCTCATAAAAAATGGATTAACTTTACACAGGCCAGCAGACAGACCATCTTTGACAATCTTCCTCTTCTCAAGCTTAAGAGCAGTTTTATGGGTCTGTTGGTAAAGCTTTAATATCCAGACTAGTTAACTTTAGCTTGGTAACAAAATTTTTTGGGAACAGTCAACTTAGTTATGACTGATATTAAGGATTTCTTATGGCAGTCTATGAAACAGACATACTTCACAGATTAATTTTAATTGATGTTTAATTTTTATGTGTGATATTTTATGTGTGAATTTCTGCCATCACCTAACAGCATGTACATATGGCAGAGTCAAAATTAAACCCGATTCTACCAACCCCTGTCATGTCTGACAGGTGTTCTATCATTTCAGTTTTTTATGACTTTGTCATTTTGTCAGTGGTGTGTATGCGTATCTATGTGTGTGCAAGTTGGGCAGTATAATCTGCCTGTGTGTGTGTATGCTCCAGATAGCATGTAAACAGCATGTTCATGCTATACATAAGAAGGAGAACTGACATCACTACCTTGCATGGACTAATCTGGGCAGCAATACCATTTCTGCTGCACTGAGCAGAAGAAGCGCAAACAACCACTCTCAGAGACTTAAGAAGGTCCTAACGAGAGCTGTTTCTGTGCTAAAATACATTATAAACCCTGACTGAATGTCACTTTCCTGGATCGGTGACCCAGTGTTTTGAGTTTTGTATTATTATTGAGCATTGATTTCATCATGGTTTATTGTTACTAGTCTTTTGGTTTATGGTTCTGTATTTCTAGCTCTAGTAGTTCTTTGTTCTGTGATTTCTAGTCCTTAGGTTTTGTGTCTGTGTTCCCTTTGTTCAGTATCAAATCAATGCCTCTGTGCCTGTCATGTGTTTGCTGTTTTATTTTGATAGTTCCTGACTTGTGTGCAGTGTGTCTGATTTTGTTTCCCTTGTCTCGTTAGGTCTGATTTGTCCCAGCTGTGTTTCCCTCCTATCTCCCAGTCTCTGATTGCTCCAGTGTTTATTAAAGCCCTGTGTTTTCCTTGCTTTTTGTCACGTCGTAACCTCATACCCAGCTGCCTGTTCTGTCTGCCTGTTAAGCCTTGTTATGGTCCCCAGTCTAGTTGGTTTGCAGGTCTTTTTGCTGTCCAATAAATAAAGTTGAGTCTTCAGTCCTGCAATTGGGTCTTCCATTCCTACCTGTTACACACAGACCATGATACTGAAACTCTTTAAACAAACCATTCTTTTGCAAATCATCATTTCCTTGTTTGACAGCTACTCTTTCAAGCATTTTTGAAATAGGAGAAAGGTTAGAAATCAGTGTATGACTTGTTAAGATAGCTGGACTAAGTATGAGCTTTCTAAGTAATGGTGTAATTATTTCTACCTTAAAAGCATGTGGTATTAAACCCATTAATAAAGAGAGATTATTTGTATTAAAATTTGAAACATTTATTAATGGTGAACTTCTTTGAGCAGTCTTTTAGAAATGGTGTCTAAAAGGCAAATTGACATTTTGGAGGGAGAAATTTTTTGAAGTTAACTTTCTTAACATAAAGAGAGAAGGAGTCAGTAAATATCAGTGGTTATTTAAGTTGCTGTGCTTATGATAGCTCTGTGGGACAGTTGTGAATAATGTTTTCTCCAAGGGTTAAAAATGTATTTGTGAAGAAAATCACAAAGTCATTGCTAGTTAAGGTAAAAGGAATACTTGTGACTTTTTGTCAGCTTGGCAACAGTGCTGAAAACAAACTTGTGGTCATATTTCCTTTGATTAGTAATGAATAGCTTTTTAATAGAAGCTGCAGTACCCAGAGTCGTATGCATCTTTAATGCATATGACTCTGTTAACAAGATAATCATCCTATGTGAGAGTTTAAGTTGCTGTTCTGCACTGAAGATGACAACAGTGGATGAATTGCTTCTTTAACATAGGTACAGCACTTTCAGAAAGACATTTAATGTAATGAAATTTATTGTCCAGTGCTGTGTAATCTGTTATTGTAAAAGTGAATGTTATCAAAAAAAAGTATTAAACAAAAGGAGGTTTTCAGGAAATATTGTTAAATGTTCAGTTTCTGTGCAGGACAAGATGCAGCATGTAATCAAAGTCAAAGTCAGCTTTATCATCAAAAACCATATGTACAGCTCAAACACAGGAATTTGAAATTGCAGTGCTCTCACGGCCCTCAGTGTACACGAAACAACATAAAGAGAAAAGGGGCAAGAACCTCATGTGCAAGTGGGGTAGGGGAGTCACTGAAAGGGCGATGTTGGAGGTTCAGAGTTTTGTATGTCTGGGGGCATGGGGGTTCAGAAGGAACAGGTGAATGCAGAGGGCTTTATTTTATGCAGAAGCAGATGCCGTAGTAACTTTACCGGCAGGACCCAGTGCAGGAGCCATACCACACATTGATGCAGCTGGTAAGGATACTCTCAACGGTGCATCTGTAGAAGTGCTCATAATGGGGGTTGAGGCTCTTGCTCTCCTCAGTTTGCAGAGGAAGTAGAGTAGTTGTGGGGCTTTATTGATCAGTGATGTTGTGTTTTTTGACCAGGAGATCTCTTCTGAGATGTGCACACCCAGGAACTTGGTGCTGCTTACCCTCTCAACAGCAGCACCATTGATGGTTAGTGGGGTATGCAGTGAGTGAATCCTCCTGAAGTCTATGATGATCTCCTTGGTCTTTTTCACATTCAGGGACAGGTTGTTGTTGCTGCACCACTAGACCAGATGGTTAACTTTACTCCTGTAGTAGGTCTCATCATAATTGCTGATGTGACCTACCACAGTTGTGTCATCTGCAAATTTGATGAATTGGTTGGAGCTGTGTGATGGTGTGCAGTGATGGGTCAGCAGAGTGAAGAGAAGGGGGCTTAACACATATCCACGGGGAACCTCCATTTTCAGTGTTCTAATGCTGGTGCTGTCATCCTATCAGGAAATCCAGCAAGGTGCTGATCCCCAGCAGATCCAGTTTTGTGAATTAGTTGCTGGGGAATGATCTTGTTGAATTCTGATCTGAAGTCTATGAACAGCATGAGTCACTAGTATCCAGATGTGTGAGGGCTGAGTGAAGGGCAGTTGAAATTTGGTCGAGTGGTTTGACTGGTTGTCAAACTGAAATGGATCCAGTTTGGGGAGAAGAAAATTTTTGATTTGATGCATGACTAACCATTCAAAACAGTTCATAATGATGGAGGTGTACGGTGGCCCCTAGAGGCAAAGCACGTACAAACTCCAAAACACTTGCAAACTACAAAACACTTGCAAACTCCAAAGCACATGCAAAATCCAAAACACTTGCAAACTACAAAACACTTGCAAACTCTAAAACACTTGCAAACTACAAAACACTTGCAAACTACAAAACACTTGCAAACTCCAAAGCACATGCAAAATCCAAAACACTTGCAAACTACAAAACACTTGCAAACTCTAAAACACTTGCAAACTACAAAACACTTGCAAACTCCAAAACACTTGCAAACTCCAAAACACTCGCAAACTCCAAAACACTTGCAAACTCAAAAGCACATGCAAACCCCAAAACATAACGGAAGTGCTCCAGGACGCTAGAGGCAGTGTTGAGCTTTTGTTACCTAGTAACTACACAAGCCATGAAGTACCAATGACCGTCGCGCTTCCCAGGTTGCCTAGCAACCATGATACTAACCACTGGAAACGAGTCATACAACTTTGTTTGACAGAAATGAAGGAGAACATATTTTGTTCATTTGTTTGTACAAGAGCTTTGTGTGATTTGATAAGGATCTGAGGCTGAGACCACAGGACAGTAAAACATGATTTTTGGGCTTCATTTCTGTACTGAACAGTCATTTAAAATTAGTTAATAAATACCAATTTGCTAATGTTCTTTATGAGACTAAAGTCATATCACATTGGTAATGTAAATATAATATGGCCAATATTATAGTTATTATATTAATCATTATTAGCTATTGCGGCAGTTAACATGAACTCTGTGTTAAATACTGAGCTTACAGATTCAAGTTGCAGTTATTTGTATGTCTTATACCTTAAATCTCCACTCAAAGACAAATATCTTTGACAGTGTATATGTAGATGTATCATATATGAGACAAATGTTGTTCCTTCAGTATGTTGGCAATACTAAATTTGGCTCATTGCTTACATATATTTATAAAAAGAAAATGTATGAGCTGTGATAACTGTGTCTGATAGAATGAAGATCAGACTGATATATTAAATATTGCTTTATTGGGTGAGAAAATCAGACCATGTCATAACTGCTTTAAGTCACACAGAATAGATATCAGAGCCTTAAACAGGCTGACTTCTGCTAAATGGGTCAAACTGGGCAGAAAGTATACAAACACATAACATCCTTATAGAATATGATGTAACACTATAGATCAACTTACCTCAAAATATATAAAGCATATGAACAATTACAGCAATATGATGCAACAAACACAGCAGTGCTACTAATCCAAAATACTCAAAGCTTCATAGAACTGAAACAAACATTTACTTTTAGCTCTATTCTGCTGCTGATACATACTTTAGGTTTCTGAATATTAAGCTTGTTGCTGCCTTTCATAGTGTGTAACCTGAAGGCCCTGAGTACTTTCTCCCACACTGAAAACACTGGGATGATAACATTATTTGAACATTACCTAATAAGACTGATTCAGGACATTAGTGATGTTAAACTTTTCTAGCAGTCCTTCACAAACAGGGAACAGTCTGTCTATTCTCTCCATCTGTCAGCTGCTGCTGGCTCTTCCTCCTCCTCTTCCTCACACACTGCTGAGTTTGTCCTGGTGGATCATCAGGGGTGCAAAGCCTCACAGATGATGTGCAGCAGTGGCTCCCTCAGTCTGTCCTCACTCTGGACACTTGCAGTTGTCACACATGGAAATCAAATGTGTGATAAGCTGCAGGATTCAAACACAAGTGTAACTTATAAACACATGTATAAACACGCCGCACTATGAAATCTGGGGTATGTTGGGCCATGAAGGCTTCACCGACCCATCCTTAAAATTCAGGGAAATTGAGGACCGCATTTGATGGCCGCAGTTGGAGCAGACTTTGAATTGGGACAGCCTTCGTCGTGTCACTGTGACGTAATCGGCCTTAAAATGCGGCCTACAGCCCAAACCGGTACTTCATGGTTTGTGTAGTTACTAGGTAACAAAAGCTCAACACTGCCCCTAGCGTCCTGGAGCACTTCCGTTGTGTTTTGGAGTTTGCAAGTGTTTTGGAGTTTGCAAGTGCTTTGGATTTTGCAAGTGTTTTGGAGTTTGCAAGTGCTTTGGAGTTTGCAAGTGTTTTGGAGTTTGCAAGTGTTTTGGAGTTTGCAAGTGCTTTGGATTTTGCAAGTGTTTTGGAGTTTGCAAGTGCTTTGGAGTTTGCAAGTGTTTTGGAGTTTGCAAGTGCTTTGGAGTTTGCAAGTGCTTTGGAGTTTGCAAGTGTTTTGGAGTTTGCAAGTGCTTTGGATTTTGCAAGTGTTTTGGAGTTTGCATGTGTTTTGGAGTTTGTACGTGCTTTGCCTCTAGGGGCCACCGTAGAGGTGAGTGTGACAGGACAGTATTCATTAAAGCGGGAGGGTTGAGGACTTCTTTGGTACAGAAATGATGGTGGAGGCTTTGAGGCATGTGGGAACGACAGCCTGGCTCAGTGATGTATTAAAGATGTCTGTGAAGACATCTGTAAGTTCTGCAGCACAGTCCTCGGAATGGACAGCAGTCTGTAGTGTGGGATTGTTGTCTGTAATGGTTTGTTTCCCTTGCCACAGCCTCTGAGCAATCAAAATGATGAAGATGATCATTTACAATTTGAGAGAAGCCAGTTCATGTCTTTCTTCACATCTACATTGGAATCCTTATCTGAGCTCAAAATCAGCCAAAAAAGTCTGATAAATCAGACTGAAACTCTGAGTAAGGGCCAGAAAGATGATTACAAGAACTAAAACTGTCTTTTGACTCTTCCTATTAGGGTGAACAAGGAAAGGGATCAGGCTTTTAAATGAATTATAACAGTATGTAGGTCCTTGCTTGACTGAAAAGCTAGAGTGAAAAACTGCACCCACTCATCCTCCTTGGTCTTTGCTTCTAGGATTCTGACAGGGAGTATGACTTAGGGGTGTTGATTCATTTAAATTAATGTATTCATCCTTCTCTAAGCAGGTTTCTGTACAGCATAATAAATCAATAGTTGATCAATTATTAAATAATTTACTAACAGGAACTTGCATAAGGATGCAGATACAAACAATGGGAATGAGCTTCCCCCAGAGAGTGTCTATTTTCAGCGATAGATATAGGTTGAGGAGATTGGTCACTCGGGAGTTTGACTCAGAGCAGAATTGTTATTCCTCTTTATCAAAAGGAAGTGAGGTAGTATGGGTATGTGACCAGGGTGCCTCCTAGATGCCTTGTAGGTGAGGTGTTTCAGACATGTGCTATTGGATGGCCGAGGTAAACTCAAGATGTCTCAGGACTGATTGGTTTCATCATAAGGTTGTGGTATTTACTTGAAATTAATGAAAACTCAGTGATACCAGAATCAAATGATGGTACATCCCCACATATATCCTAGGGTGGCCATGGCTCAGGAGGTAGAGCAGGTGGTTTATTAATCAGAACGTTTGTGGGTCAATCCCTGGCTGCATGCCAAAGTAACCTTCGACAAGAACCTGAAGCTGAAGATGCTCCAGTGCAACTTCAGATTCTGTGAAGGCGATAGAAAGCACTTGGGTTTAGAGAAGAAAGTGCTTGCGTCAATGTGTGTGAGTGATGTATAAAGTGCTTTGGGTGCTCAATCAGAGCAGAAAAGTGCAATATAAGAATTAGTCTTTTTAAATAAGATTCATAAATAACAATTAATTTTGGATAAAACCTGCAAGTTGCATTAAAGTGTAGGTTTTTTTTTTTTGTTTGTTTATATCCTTGGATATCCAAAGATTTTTTTTTTTTCACAACTATGCTGCATAATTCTGGGTAGCTGACACAGAAAACAACTCCAAAACCAAACTCAAAATACTATTTCTTTGATATTACAAAATAGTAGTCTCAGTCTCTGTGTATAGTAATCTCTTGTGCCCAATCCCTTTTTGTCCCCCATAAACCCCCCACCAGAGCAGCCAAAGGTTCACCATCGGGCCCCACCCTCAACAGAGCAATCGAAGTTACATTGTCCAGCCTCGCCCCCCTTAGTTCCTCCTTACCACCTTCATGCCTTGTCTCCGCAATCTGATGTGTGATGTGTGGAGGGTCCGGGCTGCGAGGATTATGGCAGTGGTGACTTTTCCCAGGAGAAGCTGGGACCCTGTTTATTAGAAGGTTTTAAAATTTCTGTACTTTTAGGTGACAGAAGGAGACATGTGGCCTGGTCAAAACACAGAGAGCTGCACTCTGAAAGATATTTAAATATAGTAAACATACCTTGTGTGCAGTGATGGGGAGTAACGGAATACATGTACCGCCGTTACGTATTTAGAATACAAAATATGAGTAACTGTATTCCGTTACAGTTACCGTTTAAAAAGGTGGTATTCAGAATACAGTTACTTTGTTGAAATAAATGGATTACACTGCGGTACTTTCCTGTTTCATATTGTCGCGGGTCAGGACTGTTTGGGTTTGTTTGACAGCTACGTAATGTTGTTCCAGGCGGCAGCGTTACGGTTGCCATGGTTACATGGTTACATGGTTACTGCATGTTTCCTGGGTGAGAGAGCGCTTTTTTGTTGTTGTTGTTGTTGTGCTAAGCTAATAGGCAGAATGCTACAGGAATGGCCCTAAAGAATGTAGCATCATGGGTAGTGTAGTCCGTGCTGCAGGGAGAATGGACTACCATACACGTTATGTGTCTGTGAGCGAGGGAGGGAGAGAAAGGAAAACTCCGAGCTTTTGTCCAGACAACAAAGTAAAGCTAGTTTTCGGCTACCAGCCCGACACGGAACCCACCGTATTAGCCAGAGGTCCCTTTACTACGGTTCGGAGCCGCGGACCTTCAGTATCAGTAATAAATCACAGCAATAGTACATTCACGTAGTTGTAAACAGCACGATAATTGGTAAAAGTAATCCAAAGTATTCAGAATACGTTACTCTCATTGAGTAACGTAACGGAATACGTTACAGAATACATTTTGGGGCATGTATTCTGTAATGGAATACATTTTAAAAGTAACCTTCCCAACACTGCTTGTGTGCCACAGACTACTCCCAAACATGAGGGGGCAAATAATACCACTAAAACACTTAAGTTGGCTTTATTAAACGTTAGATCTTTAGCTGGGAAAACATTTTTAATTAATGATTTAATCACCGAGCACAGCCTTGATTTTATGTTTTTAACTGAAACTTGGTTGGACCAAAGTAACAGTGGAGCTGTTCTCATCGAGACGACCCCTCCTAACTACAGTTTTATCAGTGAGGCCAGGGTGAGCAGGAGAGGAGGAGGGGTTGCTGTCTTATTTAATGAATCTCTTCCGGCGCCCCCCGTGTGCGGCAGCCTGTTACAGCAGCTCTGCTCATTCTGAGTTTCTTTCCTTCTTATCTTTTCTTCTCGTAATTTTTTATAACTAACGTATTAGTAATTAGACTCTGCAACCATGTTCTACCGTTTTGTGCTAGTTCTGGTCGTTTTTCTTAGTTTTTTTCTACTGTTTT
>JAQSNX010008373.1:0-11951 GCA_029532605.1 Oreochromis grahami
AGTGCAGAATTATTAGGCAAGTTGTATTTTTGAGGAATAATTTTATTATTGAACAACAACCATGTTCTCAATGAACCCAAAAAACTCATTAATATCAAAGCTGAATGTTTTTGGAAGTAGTTTTTAGTTTTAGCTATTTTAGGGGGATATCTGTGTGTGCAGGTGACTATTACTGTGTATAATTATTAGGCAACTTAACAAAAAACAAATATATACCCATTTCAATTATTTATTTTTACCAGTGAAACCAATATAACATCTCCACATTCACAAATATACATTTCTGACATTCAAAAACAAAACAAAAACAAATCAGCGACCAATATAGCCACCTTTCTTTGCAAGGACACTCAAAAGCCTGCCATCCATGGATTCTGTCAGTGTTTTGACCTGTTCACCATCAACATTGCGTGCAGCAGCAACCACAGCCTCCCAGACACTGTTCAGAGAGGTGTACTGTTTTCCCTCCTTGTAAACCTCACATTTGATGATGGACCACAGGTTCTCAATGGGGTTCAGATCAGGTGAACAAGGAGGCCATGTCATTAGTTTTTCTTCTTTTATACCCTTTCTTGCCAGCCACGCTGTGGAGTACTTGGGACGCGTGTGATGGAGCATTGTCCTGCATGAAAATCATCTTTTTCTTGAAGGATGCAGACTTCTTCCTGTACCACTGCTTGAAGAAGGTGTCTTCCAGAAACTGGCAGTAGGACTGGGAGTTGAGCTTGACTCCATCCTCAACCCGAAAAGGCCCCACAAGCTCATCTTTGATGATACCAGCCCAAACCAGTACTCCACCTCCACCTTGCTGGCATCTGAGTGGGACTGGAGCTCTCTGCCCTTTACCAATCCAGCCACGGGCCCATCCATCTGGCCCATCAAGACTCACTCTCATTTCATCAGTCCATAAAACCTTAGAAAAATCAGTCTTGAGATATTTCTTGGCCCAGTCTTGACGTTTCAGCTTGTGTGTCTTGTTCAGTGGTGGTCGTCTTTCAGCCTTTCTTACCTTGGCCATGTCTCTGAGTATTGCACACCTTGTGCTTTTGGGCACTCCAGTGATGTTGCAGCTCTGAAATATGGCCAAACTGGTGGCAAGTGGCATCTTGGCAGCTGCACGCTTGACTTTTCTCAGTTCATGGGCAGTTATTTTGCGCCTTGGTTTTTCCACACGCTTCTTGCGACCCTGTTGACTATTTTGAATGAAACGCTTGATTGTTCGATGATCACGCTTCAGAAGCTTTGCAATTTTAAGACTGCTGCATCCCTCTGCAAGATATCTCACTATTTTTGACTTTTCTGAGCCTGTCAAGTCCTTCTTTTGACCCATTTTGCCAAAGGAAAGGAAGTTGCCTAATAATTATGCACACCTGATATAAGGTGTTGATGTCATTAGACCACACCCCTTCTCATTACAGAGATGCACATCACCTAATATGCTTAATTGGTAGTAGGCTTTTGAGCCTATACAGCTTGGAGTAAGACAACATGCATGAAGAGGATGATGTGGACAAAATACTCATTTGCCTAATAATTCTGCACTCCCTGTATATGCACATCTCTGCTATCACACTAACTATAAATTGTACCAAGTCCAGATTAAAGACAAGGACATTTTCAATAACCTGCTTGATCAAAACCTGCTTTGTTTCCTGTTGAATTCATCCATGCGTTTGTGTTGCTATATGGCAGCAGACAGTGTGTTGGGTGTTGTACCTCCACCAGTCTCTTGATGTCTACAGAACGGGGGCTTCGGACATGAACGGGCTCGATCTTTTCCTCCACTGCAAAGTTCTCAGGAGGACGAGCCTTACGCGACGGGTTCCTCCTTTCTGACACCACACCCGTTTCAGACTTGAGTTTCTTTGGCGTTGCCCTCTCTGACAGCCGTTTCTTCTTCTGCGGAGACAGAGCAAAGACAATGTTTGTCAGGAAAAACACAGAATCTGTAAAATAAATAAACAAAATAAACACAAAAACATGAAAGAAAAAAAAACCCACCTATAAAAATATTTTACATTTTTAAGAGGTTCATGCCTCTTAGTCAAACATACACACCAGTGTCCAGTTTTGCATTTGTTTTCTTGTTTTTTAGTATTGTGTGTGTTTTTAAAGCCTACTTACAAGAACAGTTCATACTTGGGTACAGACATACTTAGCAAGTATAGTCTTATTTCTACATAGTTTGAATGCACCAAATATAAACTCTTCTGATATTTCCATCTATTTCTATGAGAATATATGTTTATAAGAACGTGTAGAAATTTTAACCAACTGATGCTGGACATTTTCTGCTTTTTGATTGTAGTCTGAGTAGTATGGACCCATTAAATCTGACAGTGCTTTGGTTGCATGTACTGTAGGTTAAAAAAAATAAAATAAATACTGGTGGCTGTCAGTGTTACCCCTCAGCCTCCTATTACATACATCTATGGCATCCATTCAAAATAATATGTCACTTTGTTCTCAAGTTATTGCATTCACAAGATTTTCAGACTTGCCTCTGGCCTTGTGGTCAAGGTCATCGGGATTAGATTTTTAGTAGATGCATCAATTGTATCATTTTGAAACATACGTCACCTCATTCAAGATCTATCGCATTCACGGCGCCTGGCAGGGTGACGACAATTCCCCATCAGCCTTTTACGGCTGAGGTCCAAGAAAACAACGAGTGAGAGATTTTATTTACTGAAATACAGTTTTACAACCACTGGTTATCATCTGGCTGCAAGTCAGCCTTGTAATATTAGCTATTAGCTTTTTTAAATTAATCTACATTTGTAACAATGACCAGTATAGTATCATTATTGCATAAGGAAACTGTCAGGAAGTCTTGACCTCAATACAACATCCGATGGGCTTCCAGATTGCTTCACTATTTTTATTTTTTTTTTATCTATTTATGTCTATTTATGTCCCCATCACATGAAACTGCCACATATACTCACCTGAGGAGTGGTGGGTGCTGTCAGGTCAGCCATCGTGGTGCTCAGATCAGCAAACAACTTGGCCAGCTAACAAAAAACAAAACAAACAAAAAAACATCACCACATAATCAAGTTAAGAAGTATTGACAAAGAAAAAGCTGTTGTATTATTGTAAATATGTCAAGACGTCACACTTTGTCAGAATATGAGGAAAGGGCAGGAAGGGTTCAATACCATGGCCTTGTTTTCTTGGATGTTCTTGTCTCGTTTCTTTAGGCTATGAGAGAGCTCCTCCTCCTCTTTGTCTTCATCCTCCTCCTCCTCCTTTTCTTCATCCTGTTTCTGCTTCACCGTCTGCCTTCCTCTGGATATCTGTGAGAGAGATTTTCTTTTGACTGGCTTTTTAACACTTTTCTCTTGTGTTTCCTTCTTGGGTGAAGACACTCTTTTGACGGGAAACCTGAGGAGAACGTTTAAAAAAAAAGTCTCTTTTCAATCACTGCAGCACAACAGACATGAAACAGACAGAAAGAGAAACAAAAAAAAAAGATAATCTGAATGCTCATTATGCTTTTTCATTTTAAATAATAGCGCCCAGTTTCACTCTAATCAGTTTACTTAAAAACAACAACAGAAACTAAAAACAACCCAAATCTTACTTAAACCAGTTTTACACATGCACCTACCTCAGAGCTACTAAAAGACTCCTTCTCTTTGCTGGTGGGGCCTCCTCCTCATCAGAATGGAAGCCTGTGTCTATGTCACTGTCCTCTTCTGAATCCACCACCTGCAGAAAACCAAAGAAAAAGAAAGCATGCAAGCTTCTGCTTTGGCTGTAACATTTTTGTGAAACAACACAGCGTTAGCAGTTTCATACTTTGGTCCTTAGTTGTTTATTAAAGCGTCCTCTGTCCTCTTCTTCCTCATCCTCACTGAAACCTTCAAAGTCCTCCTCGCTGTCTGACTGGGTGAACAGATGAGCCAGCTCAGCAGTTATAAACTTGGATTTAAAGCATGGAGTCTGTTGGCAGATATGTAAAGCACCATATTAAACAAGTTGCCGTCAATGCCCTTCCTGTACATCGGCATGAAAATTTTTCCTAGGATTAAGCAGTGAGAAAACAGTAAAGGTACATTCTTAAAAGTACATTCTTCACTAGAGGGAGCTACTTCGCTCTTAGTGGACAAGCTTCTCCACTATGTGAAAGGTGTGGTGAAAACAAGAGGCAACTTCCAGAGCTGTGAAATGAGGCCAAAATGCACATGCCAGTTCCTTTCATTGCCACTTGAGGCCGACTCCAAAAGCACGTCAATCCTGACAGACTCCTATGTGTGGTCCTCCACACAGTGCATTGCTGTTTGATTCTCCAGTGCCTTCATTTTCTGTGGCTAATAATAATAATATTGATATTAATATGCCTTTTCTTCATATGATGTTTTTCTTTTCTTCTGAGAGATCTAAAGGTGGCCTGTTTTGCTCTTCCTCCATTTGTCACACATTTACAATTATAGGTTCTCCAATGTGTGCTATTCTTTTGTTTTGTATATATTCCTCTTGATTGTACACATTTCTTCTGTTTGCCATTTATTCCTGTCGTCTTACGATTTATATCTTACTCCTCCTGCACATGCACTCCTCTATGTACAATGACAATAAAGGGCTATTCTATTCTATTGTATTCTAGATGCTCATATTTAACATGGCAAAAAAAGTAAAATAATTTGATACAAGCCTATCACAAATATTTTTTTTCTTCACACTTGACTCTGTATAATGTCAAAAAGTAAAAATCTGTGATCATTTCTGGCACACATCTGTGGCTGCGCGTAGAAGTACCACCCACCTTGTGGACAAACCTTCTGTTTGTTAGGTGTAGCCAATCAGAGTAAGCTGGCTCTAGGCAAGGTGAATGACCCTTTAAAGCCCTACTTTTCACATACTTTGGGTGCCTACATTTTGACAGTGTAGGTCAAATAGAGAGAAGATACCAAAGCACTGATTGTGCAAAAAAAAAAAAAAAAAAAAAAAAAAAAAAGTCAGTATTTTTAAATTACATATGATATGTATGATTTCCAAATTTTAAATGGAGAGGTGGGCTTTACAATAGAAAAAAAACATCTCTCCACCATTACTGATGAAGTAAATATAAAAGAATCCACCACCTTAAATCAGATGTTATAGTCGCATCACTGTTTCGAAATCAATTTTATAGGCAGCTTATCAAATGTAAAGTCTGTTCACAGGCATTTATGTAGGGGAGAGGCTCAGATTTTACTCGCTGTAAATTAATCTATGTCATCTAATGAGCTTAACTGAGTAAAACTTTGTCTCAGCAAAGCAGCTGATGTCCCAGTTGTTTGGCTAAACCACCCTTTTCAGCTTCAGCGAAGCTGACCTTTGACCTCGCAGAAAAACAAACCGGAACCCACCTATGAAGCCCCTCCAAAAAAACAAAACTAAACCCATCATCAGCTAATTTTTACCACAAGCTTAAACTCAGAATGTACCTGAACACTAATCTGAAGCTGAGCACGTATGAAGTCGCTGGTTTGCCAGATGACATGTACAAAGGAAACCTTTGAACTAGCCTGTACATAATTCAGAAAACGAATCGTAACTTTAGTGATTCAGGCCGACCATGCCACCGATGTTAGCGGCTTTGGATCTCGTTTAGTGACTCGGCAGGACTTTTCTTTAACCTAAAATCCAACAGGCAAAAGAAAGCCACGCTTATACGAGATTTGGTCTACGACTTACCTTTGACGTGAGGGTCATTTTACTTCTTTTATAACCAGACTGTGGCATGACAATAACTTTTATCTTGTTACATGAGACTCGGCGTTAGAGGTGGATTTAAAAACTAACCGCTAGAAAAGCCCGGCGAATGCAAACATGGGGGTTTTGTATTTGCTGGTCTTTTGCTTAATTTATAGTTAAGTCCAACTGCTTAAACTTTGAGACTCCACTCACGGTCTTTATAACAAAACACAACGGTCTCACTCATTTGTAGGTTTTAGTAAAAAGGTTTATCTACGTTTTGAAGTAGTAATACTTCTACTTTCACCCATTACTCAAAATAGTCTAGTCCACTTTTTCGCGCGAAAAACGGCATGTGGGCGTGTCTATGTTTAGAGCCAGGGAAACCTTTGCCTGAAGGCAAGTTTCTTGTCGTTATGATAGGAGTTTTTTGCTGACCATATTTAACGCGGTTCTATTTTCTGAAGTGGTGGAATATAAATTAAGAACAATAACTTAAAGACAACAGGGAAATACAATGTTGAGGTGCTTTTCTTCTTGACTCTTATAATACTTCAGTTTTCTAGAGTTATTAACTTTTTTGCATTACTGAGGAAAACTGAAAAGAAGGTGTTTGATGTAACCTCTGGACATGGAAAGAGGACAAAGAGACCAAAATCTGAAAATGAAGTGAAATGATGTGAAAAAAGCTCAGAAGATCAAGAACCCACTGAGGTTGACTTCGCTGTCGTGAAAGTTCATGCACTCATGGACTGATGCAGACTGATGAAGAGGACCACGAGCAGATCGGGCACTGAGAGTGCTTTCTTCATCACAGAAAAGATGATGATGTTGTGAAGAAGCTCTAAGATCTGTCAGGTGCTCAGCTAAAGAAGCTGCCAGCTTCTTGGTTAGACAGTTAAACTAGTTGTTACTCATGTAACCTTCACTCATATTGTCTTGTTGCTACCTATTTTATAATGATTCAGAGACTGAGTTCACAGAAGACTTTGAATTAGCAGTCTTTGTCCTTATATAGAACTCCAGGAGTCAAAACTTGTACGACACAGGACCTTCCAATGACCTGGGAGTATCACATAAAACCTGCAATGTAAAATGTGGACTTGTCTTGTTGTTGTTGTTTTTTATTTAATTTTTATGATATATATGATAATATCATAATACCATATGACTAGTACAGAGTATTTAACATGTTATTTGTCATGGAGAAATGCTTCAAACAACACTCATCACAATGGAGTAAAGTAAAGTATTGATAAGACACCTGTTAATTAAAGCATCTGACATCAGCAGCATCACATTTACTTTTTCTTCTGCTGCCCTCAAGTGGCCACAAAGTAAATAACAGGTACTTGCATTCCAGCTGTGAAGATTCAAACCACAAACACCTTTTCCTCTCAGGAGTGCTCTTCTACATGGCTTAACCCTCGAAAAACTCACACAGTTGTAGGAGTATTCTGATGTCACGGCAAAAATAAATCACATTACAAAAATGCTGCTGTATGAAGCTTTGGAGTAGAAAGTACTTTGAGAGTTCAACTGAATAGAAAAGTGCTAAATAAGTACCAGTCCAGTTCAATTAAGTCTCATTAGGCTGATTGTGCAGACAAATATGTGTGTTTGGATTCTGGCCACTCTGTTATGTATTGGTTACTTTGATCATATTTTCTATAGCAGGGTGTGTTAGAGACACTGGCTCTAATGTCCTCTATGCACGTATTTGCTGTTCTGTTCTAATATATGTAAACTATAATGTATTTTTAGAAATAAAGGCAGTAGAGTTTTAAGCAAATTTTAAAGCTAAAAGTTTGACCTTATAGAAAAGGTCAGAGGTCCAAAGTAATGTGATATTTAGAATCCTCACATATCATTTTCTCACTGTCTATATCCTGTCAATACAAACAATGGCAGTATGAAACATAGTTTTAATAAAAAGGTCTATATAGAATTATTTCCACTTTGACCTTCAGATCAATCAATCTATTAGAGTTGAAATATTGGGTGCTTGAATTTTAATATGATCTTTTCAAGGTTTGTTAAGTGCTTGAATTTCAGATGTGGTGCTTAAAGGTGCTTGAAACTGTAACTGTATTTCATTCACCACAAATAACTATCTGATTGAATAGTTTTCTTATCAGATGGAGAAATAAAATGAGTTGACAACACGGAGACTCCAGCAACAATTAAAAGTAATGAGAAACAACTTGACCTTACGTGGAACTAACGTGACCAGTTCATTCCGGCTTGTGGCCTTCATCAGGGTCATTGTAAAATGTGAATCAGTTTGTGTTTAAATAAAAGACAAGACACTGAAATTTTTTTCAAATGGACCAATCACACCTTCACAAATAAACCAGCTGACCAATTGACATTTAAGAGGTGGTATTGGCTAATTGGTTAATTGGTTAAGTCACAGCCCAAATAAACTCCGGACTAAACCATTAAAGATTGAAAGGGGGAGGGGAATAATTCTTTTTTTCCCCTGTATGTCTTAATGTAATACATACTCAAAATTACACGAAAAATGCAAATAAGTTAATATAAAAAATAAAAAAGATAAAAAATTAAAAGTTAATATGAGTTAATATGAGTACAAGAACATTAAAAGAGGGAGACAATGCCAAAATCTGGTTAAAAAAACATATAAACACAAAAGGTACAGTTCGCAGAAACTCATTGATAGAAAAATCCTCATTCATGCCTCTGGGGCATAAACTCTTTAAACGAAATATCCAGAATGCTTCTCTTTTTTTTCTGATAAAATTAATATTACCACCTCTTTAACATGGACTGAACCACCACCACAACCACTAGCACTTTTTATAGCCTCTGTAGAAAATATCCACATATTTCACTTATCTTAACTGCACTACTGTATAATTCTGTATAAAAAATCATTCTGTACAATACGATAATTATTAATTCTTCAACTGTTTACAACTGTTTATAACTTGCATAGTTCATATTTCTGTATAGGTTTATATTTCATATTTCTGTATAGTTTTCATATTTATATCCTGTTCATAGCCTGTACATACTTATAGTTATAGCATATTCATACCATACCTTCATACCATGTTCATTGTAACATACCCATAATAGACCCATTTTTGTACCCTCATACCTATAACAGACCCATTTCTGTAATATATCTATATATCTATATTATTGCTAATATATATTTTGTAATATATCTATATATATATTTACATCATGGCTAAAGCACTTCTGGATGGATGCAAACTGCATTTCGTTGCCTTGTACTTGTGACATGTGCAATGACATTAAAGTTGAATTCTGGTCTATTCTATTCTTTGAATGGGTTCAATGGCTTCAATGCCTATAAAAAATAAAGGTTTTATTCAAAATCTGTTCATCGTGAGCACCTACACATTACATAACTTAAACATTATAAATGGCTTCAAGCTCACATTGAGGCCTATGGGGCACGATCAGCCACTCAGGCAATAGACAAATTTATGTGTTTTCATATATGAATATTTTATACTTTAAAGCTGCCTGTTTATTTAAGGGAGATGAACAATACATTATAATTGTACATAAGATGATATATTAAACTAGAAAAATTTGCATTTCCTGCGAAAATGCAGTGTGGATGCTGGAACGCTGAAGCTGTCTGCTAAAATTAGCTGAAAAAGCTGAAAAGTTGCAGAAATTGTAAAAATTTTGCAGAAGCAAAGGAACTGTGCTAAAATGTTGTAACTTAGCAGAACTGCAATATCTTAGAGGAAACATAATACTTGGCAGAAATACAATAGCATAGCAGAACTTAGCAGAACTATTGTAACTTTTCAGAAACACGATAACTTCTCAAAAATACAAGAATTTAGGAGAAATAGTATAAGATAACAGAAAGAATATATTTAGCCAAACATTCTTAAACATTACAGAAATACTATGATTTAGAAAAACAGTACAACATAGCAGAAATGCTGTGATTTACCAGAGACACTGTAATATACTATGAATATTGTAATTTTAAATAAATACTATGTTTTAGCAAAAATACTCCAGTTTAGCATAAATATTACAACATAGCAGAAATACTACTCTATAGCAGAAATGCTATATTTAGAAAGAAAAATATAATATAGTAGAAATACTATGATTTAGCAGAAATCCTACAATATAGCTTAATAACAATGATTTAGAACAGATACTATGATTGAGCAGAATAGTAATAACTTAAGTGAAAATATTGGAAAGGTAAAATGACAAGCTGAATAAAAAGGAACATGGTTAAGTTTGCTCAAAACTAATTTTTGTTCACCTGTGAAAAAATAAAATAAAAATACATTTAGAAATACAAATAAGAACAGCCAACAGATACACACAAAATTAAACACACACACACACACACACACACACACACACAGGGTCTATGCCAGTCAACCAGTCTGAATATATTATATTTTTATCCAACAATGAGATGCTGCCCTAAAAAGGGCTTTGTGTGTGTCTCTCTCTCTCCCTCTCTCTCTCTCTCTCTGTCACACACACACACACACACACACACACACACACTCAAACACTCACACCCACACTCAGGCTCACACACACACACACACCCACACTCAGGCTCACACACACACACACACACACACACAAACACTCACACCCACACTCAGGCTCACACACACACACACACACACAAGCTTGTTTGCTATCCTCGTGGGGACATCCCATTGACATAATGGTTTCCCTAGCCGCTTACCCTAACCCTAACCATCAAAAATGAATGCCTAACCCTGACCCTTACCCTAAACCTAACCATAACCTAATTGTAACCCTGACACTAAAACCACATTTTGAGTGTGAAAATTGCTTTCAACCCCGTGGGGACCCAAATCCAGGTCCCCACGTTGCAGAAAGTCCCCACCAGTATAGTAAATGTCAGGTTGCCGTCCCCACCAGGATAGTAGAAACCCGTACACACACACACACACACACACACACACACACACACACACACACACACACAAGATCCATTTCAGTCAACCAGTCTAAATATATTGATTTTGAATCTTACAATGAGATCATCCCATACTCTCTCTCTCTCTGTCACACACACACACACACACACACACACACACACACACACACACACACACACACACACAAGATCCAATTCAGTCAACCAGTCTAAATATATTGATTTTGAATCTTACAATGAGATCATCCCATAACAAGCCTTTTCTCTCTCTCTCTCTCTCTCTCTCTCTCTCTCACACACACACACACACACACACACACACACACACACACACACACACACACACACACACACACACACACACACACACACACAAGATCCAATTCAGTCAACCAGTCTAAATATATTGATTTTGAATCTTACAATGAGATCATCCCATAACAAGCCTTTCTCTCTCTCTCTCTCTCTCTCTCTCTCTCTCTCTCTCTCTCTCTCACACACACACACACACACACACACACACACACACACACACACACACACACACACACACACACAAGATCCAATTCAGTCAACCAGTCTAAATATATTGATTTTGAATCTTACAATGAGATCATCCCATAACAAGCCTTTCTCTCTCTCTCTCTCTCTCTCTCTCTCTCTCTCCTCTCTCTCTCTGTCACACACACACACACACACACACACACACACACACACACACACACACACACACAACACACACACCAATTCAGTCAACCAGTCTAAATATATTGATTTTGAATCTTACAATGAGATCATCCCATAACAAGCCTCTCTCTCTCTCTCTCTCTCTCTCTCTCTCTCTCTCTCTCCCTCTCTGTCACACACACACACACACACACACACACAAGATCCAATTCAGTCAACCAGTCTAAATATATTGAATTCAAATCTTACAATGAGATAATCCCATAAAAAGGCTCTCTCTCTCCCTCTCTCTCTCTGTCACACACACACACACACACACACACACACACACACACACACACACACACACACACACACAAGATCCAATTCAGTCAACCATTGAATCTTACAATGAGATCATCCCATAACAAGCCTTTCTCTCTCTCTCTCTCTCTCTCTCTCTCTCTGTCACACACACACACACACACACACACACACACACACACACACACACACACACACACACACACACACACACACACACAAGATCCAATTCAGTCAACCAGTCTAAATATATTGATTTTGAATCTTACAATGAGATCATCCCATAACAAGCCTTTTTCTCTCTCTCTCTCCCTCTCTCTCT
>JAQSNX010008374.1:10000-13179 GCA_029532605.1 Oreochromis grahami
CATTTTACCTTTCCAATATTTTCACTTAAGTTATTACTATTCTGCTCAATCATAGTATCTGTTCTAAATCATTGTTATTAAGCTATATTGTAGGATTTCTGCTAAATCATAGTATTTCTACTATATTATATTTTTCTTTCTAAATATAGCATTTCTGCTATAGAGTAGTATTTCTGCTATGTTGTAATATTTATGCTAAACTGGAGTATTTTTGCTAAAGCATAGTATTTATTTAAAATTACAATATTCATAGTATATTACAGTGTCTCTGGTAAATCACAGCATTTCTGCTATGTTGTACTGTTTTTCTAAATCATAGTATTTCTGTAATGTTTAAGAATGTTTGGCTAAATATATTCTTTCTGTTATCTTATACTATTTCTCCTAAATTCTTGTATTTTTTGAGAAGTTATCGTGTTTCTGATAAGTTACAATAGTTCTGCTAAGTTCTGCTATGCTATTGTATTTCTGCCAAGTATTATGTTTCCTCTAAGATATTGCAGTTCTGCTAAGTTACAACATTTTAGCACAGTTCCTTTGCTTCTGCAAAGTTTTTACAATTTCTGCAACTTTTCAGCTTTTTCAGCTAATTTTAGCAGACAGCTTCAGCGTTCCAGCATCCACACTGCATTTTCGCAGGAAATGCAAAATTTTTTCTAGTTTATTTTATGCTTAGTTAGTTTATTCTAGTTGCTTCCGTACGTTTTTTGGCACTTAACTAGTTCCACTTGCTTCCGTACGTTTTTCCACAATTTTCAGCCAATTTTCACCGATTTTCAAATTTTAAACTATTCTGCTATTTTTGCTCTTTCCGGCTATATCTTTTGGTATTTTATACTATTATACTTTTTAAAATATTAAGCTTTTTTCCTTTAATTTGTCCCATTGAAATGAATGGGAAACTTCCGCAATTCTGCTAAAACTTGCTTGTTTTTGAAACTTAACTACTTTTTCCTACTTTCACGTAGAACAACCATTCAAACTTTAAAATGTTCTCAAATTATTGGGCTATTCAGGAATAAATCAGCTTTTTCAAATCTTTTACCGTTTTACTTTTATGCCTCTTAAAGTTTTGAGTTGCAAAATTGTGATTTTTCACAAAATACATGCGTTGTTATGGTTGCTATGCACTTGGCTTCCAGTGTGCCACTGAAGGTTTTGCAGTCTTCTCTTCATGTCCAAACAACTTCTTGCTACTTGGTCAATTTTCACTCAACTTCCACAAATTATACATCAAAACGTAGGTATTTTTGCTGGCTTTCCGAAAATGTCACTATCATGGTTGTGAGATTTATAGAATTTTGGCAAATCGCCTCAGACCAACACAAAGTCTCAAAACTCTCCATAGAAAGTCAATGGAGAGCTTGTTCAAAATCACCGCTTGATTTCTGTAATGAGAGGCATATTCGAATCGTCATATCTCCTTAACGAAGCGACGTTAAGACATAAGGCTTGTCCCAGTATATCTTCAGACACTCCTGACGCTCACAATTCAAGAATTTCTTTCTCACCTATTACCGTTCTGAAATGAGTTAGACTTGTTTGAGGGTAGGAAATTCGTCCTTCGCTCAGATTTCTTCAGATTTCAAACTCTGGAAATGAACCACTTTTTTCTCTCGTCATATCTTTTTAATGGATTTCCACAGAGACCTGAAAATTTCCAAGATTGTTCACCAAAGCCTGCTGTCTCTTACGGTGAAAGAATGATATTGATACTCCAAGTAGATTTAGAGTTAGAAAGCGTTGTTTGAGGGCAAGTCAAGGCAGTTTTTGCTTTGCTCTACTCAGTTATGGTGCATTAGAAGTCAAATATCTTTAATAATTCATATTTTAATGATAAATTGTCAACACTTTAAGATTCCCCCATCTCTTCTGAACACAATGGTGTAAGAATGACCGTTCTAGCCCTTACGGTTAGGAAATTATGGTCATTTGTTTGAGGGGAATCCTCATTATGAGAAATAGACTGCAAAAATCCTGTGTCTCTCTGTGCTGCCTGCACCTGTTTTGGCGGGAAAAAGTGCACAGGCTCTCTGATTGGTGGATTCAAATTCAGCAGCTCCCAGGCTGCTTGACTGAGCTAGAAACTTACTTCTCTCTGTGTGTGTGTGTGTGTGTGTGTGTGTGTGTGTGTGTGTGTGTGTGTGTGTGTGTGTGTGTGTGTGTGTGTGTGTGTGTGTGTGTGTGTGTGTGTGTGAGAGAGAGAGAGAGAGAGAGAGAGAGAGAGAGAGAGAAAGGCTTGTTATGGGATGATCTCATTGTAAGATTCAAATTCAAAATTCAATGGTTATTTAGACTGGTTGACTGTGTGTGAATGTGTGTGTGCTTGTGTGTGTGTGTGTGTGTGTGTGTGTGTGTGTGTGTGTGTGTGTGTGTGTGTGTGTGTGTGTGAGAGAGAGAGAGAGAGAGAGAGAGAGAGAGAGAAAGGCTTGTTATGGGATGATCTCATTGTAAGATTCAAAATCAATATATTTAGACTGGTTGACTGGTTGACTTGTTGGATCTTGTGTGTGTGTGTGTGTGTGTGTGTGTGTGTGTGTGTGTGTGTGTGTGTGTGTGTGTGTGTGAGAGAGAGAGAGAGAGAGAGAGAGAGAGAGAAAAGCTTTTTATGGGATGATCTCATTGTAAGATTCAAATTCAATATATTTAGACTGGTTGACTGAATTGGATGTGTGTGTGTGTGTGTGTGTGTGTGTGTGTGTGTGTGTGTGTGTGTGAGAGTGAGAGAGAGAGAGAGAGAGAGAGAGAGAGAAAGGCTTGTTATGGGATGATCTCATTGTAAGATTCAAAATCAATATATTTAGACTGGTTGACTGAATTGGATCTGTGTGTGTGTGTGTGTGTGTGTGTGTGTGTGTGTGTGTGTGTGTGTGTGTGTGTGTGTGTGTGTGTGTGTGTGTGAGAGAGAGAGAGAGAGAGAGAGAGAGAGAGAGAGAAAGGCTTTTTATGGGATGATCTCATTGTAAGATTCAAAATCAATATATTTAGACTGGTTGACTGAATTGGATCTGTGTGTGTGTGTGTGTGTGTGTGTGTGTGTGTGTGAGAGAGAGAGAGAGAGAGAGAGAGAGAGAGAGAGAGAGAGAAAGGCTTGTTATGGGATGATCTCATTGTAAGATTCAAAATCAATATATTTAGACTGGTTGACTGAATTGGATCTTGTGTGTGTGTGTGTGTGT
>JAQSNX010008375.1:0-13370 GCA_029532605.1 Oreochromis grahami
AAAGGTGCTATATAAATAAAGTTTTACTTACTTACTTACTTCCTAGGTCATGTTGTCACTGCTGATGGCATTCTTCCTGATGAGGAGCATATTGATGCTGTTTTGAGAGCCCCTCCCCCATCTGATGCTGTTGCTCTGAGATCCTTCCTGAGATCCATTATTCTTGGGCTCCGGTGTATCCTGTGCCCTGCTTTTGTTTTCTGTTCTGGGCCCTCCGTCCTGGGCCCCCGCCGCCCGCCCTGGGTTGTTTTCTGTTTGGTTTTGTTTTCTGTGTTTGGGCTGTCTGGTGCCAGCCCTTGAGGGGGGGGGGTACTGTCAGGGTCCTGGGTCCCCTGACCCAGCATGTTCAATTCTTTATGATTTTGGTAGAATTGTTATTGTGAGTTTTATCATTTCTAGTTTCGATCCCTTGCCCTTCGTGTTTCTCTGTGTCCCCTCTGTTCTGTGTAGTCTGTCTGCATGTTGAGTTTCCCTCCGTCTTATGGTTTTATGTCTCTGTGTTTCTTAGTTCCTGTCTCAACTGTGCCAAGTTCGTGTCTGTGTCATACTTCCTGTTTTACTTTGAAGGTCTGTGTCTTATGTAAATGTGTCCTGCTTTGCTCCCCTGTCTCGTCAGTCCTGATTTCTCCCAGCTGTGCTCTCCTTCTGTGTCTCATTCCCCTCGTTACTTCCTAGTGTATTTAAACCCTGTGTTTCTCTGAATCAGTGTCGCGTCGTCCCTCATGCTGTGTGATCTCCTGGTGTCTCCCTGTAAGTTTAGTGTGTTATTCCCCAGTTTAGTTTACTTTGTATGCTTTCCCAGCCTGTGAATAAAGCTGTGGTTTTGAGTTCATCCCTTGTGTCCAAGAGCCTGCATTTTGGGTCCAATTCCTGCCTGCCACACAGCGTTTCATGACAGCCCGATGGTCTGCCCGCCTCCTGTGTTTTGACTATGATGTTATTTACCGCCCAGGTTCTCAGAACTATACAGCTGACTGTCTCTCTCGCCTGCCCCTGCCTGTTTCTTCCCATCCCACATCGGATGCAGATCATGAAATGGTAGCTCAAGTTTCTGCTGCCATGTCCTCTCTTCCAGTTGCGGACTTTGACTCTGCCTGTTCAACTTGCCCTGAACTGGTTGCTTTGCGTTCACAAATACAAAGTGGCTGGCCTGCCTCAAAGCACTTGATGTCACGCTTGCACCTTACTACAAAATCCGTAATGAACTCTCAACCCTAAGTGATTATGTTCTCAGAGTCTCCAGGCTCATTGCACCACTTTCAGTGAGACCTAAACTGATTGCACTGGCACATGAAAGTAACCAAGGGATTGTGCGCACAAAACAAAGATTAAGAGATCTCTACTGGTGGCCAAAAATGGACTCACAAGTTCAGTCTGCCATAACCTCATGCCTCCTTTGCCAGTCCAATGACAAAACTGCACATACTAGTGATGGGTAGATGAGGCCTCGTGAAGCGTTTCAGCACATTCCCCAAACTGTATCGATGCTGTGTCGACACAGTGTTGCTGTTTTGCTCCATACTGACACCTGCTGGACCTTAAATATCATTGCAGGCAACTTACTTGAGACTCACAACAGACACTGATTCAATAACCTAGTTATATTATACTTTTATACTTGTATACACTGTAAGGTATTGTACTTTCCATGGAATCATTTTATATGTTTTAAATTGCAAATATTGTAGAAATCTTTAGTCATCTGAGTCAATTTAAATGTAATTGACTCAGACTTTATTATAAATTTCTATTCAAAAAATACGTTTATCCAATGTTTTTGCATTCAGTCTACTGGGTTGTTTTTTGGGGTTTTTTTGACACCATTTCCCCAGCTTTGGAAAACTCACAGGCACAGATGAAGCTGAGGTACACAAAAACTGTAAAGCCAGGTGGAAAAGGTTCTGATAAGATGTCTTCCTATTCCCCCAGTACGTTAAAGGATCCTCTGATCTTGGAATGTTTCTCTCCACAATACTAAGGAGTTGGCAGTCCTTTATAATAAAATTCAGGACTGCCTGGTCCAGAACAGTCTTCCTAGATGCTTGATTTGAAAATAATAAAAAAACACACACACACACACACACACACACACACACACACACACACACACACACACACACACACATATATATATATACACACATATAAAATGATGATAAAGCTGCTCAGTGTCTATATAAGCCTACCTGTGTTCATTCTCGGCGTGTTTGTCTCCTCATTTCATGTTTGGCTCTGTAATGCCTAAACACTGAGGAGGTGCTTTTGTTTGTGTAAGGAAGCTCCGCAGAACAGTTGCGACATTTAACCTGATAAAATGAAATAAATAATTTACTCTGAAAGTCACATTTCTGTTTTTCCTTTTCTGACAGATTACACTGAAACAAAGACAGACGAACTATTTGCAGTTAAAAGATCAAAATGATCCTACACAGCAGAAACGTTTCTTTTTCTTTAGGGCTCCATTTTGTTTGTATATATATATATATATATATATATATATATATATATATATATATATATATATATATATATATATATTTTAATCTTTGCGAGAGTAATTTTGTGGGGGTTTTGGTGGCCTCATTCCGTTGGCAGATGCGGTACCTTTTAAACACAGTTTGGCGCGTTGGCAATGAGCGATACAGCAGCTGTAACGATCACGTGACTTTTTCTTAAAGCGACGCACGCACCGATACAGGCATCGCTAGGTGAGCTTGATACATGCGTCGGTGCGTCAGTGTTGCTGGACCCATCACTAGCACATACTAATCCTGCTCCTCTCCAACCCATCCCACTGCCTGATGGACCGTGGAAAAAACTTGGTCTTGACATTGTTGGGCCTTTTGATACTGCAATACCTGCTTGTAGATATGTCATAACATTGACTGACTACTACTCCAAATGGCCTGAGCCTGCCTTTTCACCTTCTGCTACTACTGATGATGTCATTCAGTTCCTCTCATCTGTCTTCAGTCGTCATGCCAACCCAGAGAACATCGTAACTGACAATGGTACACAGTTCACCTCTGTAATGTTCAATTCATTCCTCCAGAATAGAGGCATCTCCCACAGCAGAACATCTCTCTACTACCCAGCTGCAAACGGAGCAATCGAATGGTTTCATCGTGCCCTCCGCACCTGTATCCAGACAGCAATCCAGCAGTCAAAACCATGGAAGGCGACTGTGCTGGATTGGCTTCAAGTTTACCGTGCAACACCGCATGCAACTACTTCCCTCTCTCCCTATGAACTCCTGTATGGCAGGAAGATGCGTACTAAACTGGATGTCCTCCCTTTGCCTCCTGCTGTGTCTCCACTGGATGACATTGCACGTCACTCAGTTCAGAAATATCAGTTGAAAATGCGACGTTACACTGATGGTAGGCGTCACGCACAGAAACCTTGTTTTCTACCAGGAGAGAGTGTGAGGATAAGGAAACCCCACCATGTTCCTAAAGGACATCCCAGATTTACCCCTCCTGTAACAGTAACAAAAGCCAAAGGCTCGAATGCCTTCTTGCTGAGTGATGGAAAGATTTGGAATGCCACTCATCTAGCACGCTGTCGCCCAGTGACTGAAAAGAACGCTGACACTGCTAGGTTGCACCACACTCAGACTGGCTCACCTACTGCCAGAAGACTGCCACGCGTCAAGTACAAACCTTGCTGGCACAAAGACTATATTGTACCATAATATGTTGCTTGAAAAAGGACATTAGAGAAATGTCATTACTTGTTCTATTTCGGGTTTAAGACGAACTGATTTCCTGCCACCAATGCACTAAGAAAAAAAGTTGTAATGGAAAAACTGGAATAATTTCTTTTCATTTTACAATTTCAGGCTTATTTAGCTTTTCTAGTTGTAGTATTCTGATGTTATAACTATTGCAACATTTAAGTTCACCAGTGTATGTTTGATTTGCTAAATAGTGAATTACTTTATTTCTGTACTATGCTATTTGGTGAACTCTTTTTATAAAGAGAGAGGAGATGTTGTGTTCTGTAATGTTTATATCATATTGCACCACTAGAGGGTGGTGTCGCAAAATAAGAGTAAAGCAGAGTGGGTAAAAGTTAAGCGTTAGAATATAGTTAGATGGCTAACTGATAACTGATGTGTGTTACTGCTACCTCTTCGATGTAAGTTTGTGAATTCATTAAAGAGCACTGTTCTTTTATGAGGACTGGTTTATTACCGGCCGCTGCTACAGACATCCTGATAATAATGAATTACAGTAGTCCAGTCTGGAAGTAATAAATGCATGAACTAGTTTTTCAGCGTCACTCTGAGACAGGATATTTCTAATTTTAGAGATGTTGCACAAATGGAAGAAAGCAGTCTTACATATTTGTTTAATATGTGCATTGAAGGACATGTCCTGGTCAAAAATGACTCCAAGGTTCCTCACAGCGTTACTGGAGGCCAAGGTAATGCCATCCAGAGTAAGAATCTGGTTAGATACCATATTTCTAAGATTTTCAGGGCCGAGTACAATAACCTCAGTTTGATCTGAATTAAGAAGCAGAAAGTTAGTGGCCATCCAGGTCTTTATGTCTTTAAGACATTCCTGCAGTTTAACTAATTGGTGTGTGTTATCTGGCTTCATGGATAGATAGAGCTGCGTGTCATCTGCATAGCAGTGAAAATTTATGCTATGTCTTCTAATGATGCTGCCTAAGGGAAGCATGTATAATGTAAACAGAATTGGTCCTAGCACTGAACCCTGTGGAACACCATAATTGACCTTAGTGTGTGAAGAGGACTCTCCATTTACATGCACAGATTGAAGTCTATTAGATAGATATGATACAAACCACTGCAGTGCAGTACCTGTAATACCTACAGCATGTTCTAATCGCTCTAATAGGATATTATGGTCAACAGTATCGAATGCAGCACTGAGGTCTAGCAGGACAAGCACAGAGATGAGTCCACTGTCAGAGGCCATAAGAAGATCATTTGTAACCTTCACTAAAGCTGTTTCTGTGCTGTGATGAGCTCTGAAACCTGACTGAAACTCTTCAAATAAGCCATTCCTCTGCAGATGATCTGTTAGCTGTTTGACAACTACTCTTTCAAGGATGTTTGATATGAAAGGAAGGTTGGAGATTGGCCTATAATTAGCTAAGACAGCTGGGTCTAGAGATGCTTTTTAAGTAAAGGTTTAACTACAGCCAGCTTGAAGGCCTGTGGTACATAGCTGATTATTAGAGATAGGTTGATCATATTTAAGATTGAAGCATT
Source organism: Oreochromis grahami (assembly GCA_029532605.1). Classification (NCBI taxonomy): domain Eukaryota; kingdom Metazoa; phylum Chordata; class Actinopteri; order Cichliformes; family Cichlidae; genus Oreochromis; species Oreochromis grahami. Next base: position 5,246 of record JAQSNX010008375.1, read on the forward strand.
AATTAATGGCAGGACTTCTTTGAGCAGTTTTGTAGGAATGGGGTCTAAAAGACACGTTGATGGTTTGGAGGAATTAATTATTGAAGTTAACTCAGAAAGATCAATTGGAGAAAAAGAGTCTAACTTAACATTGATGGTACTAAAAGTAGCTGTAGATAATATTACATCTGTGGGATGATTATTGGTAATTTTTTCTCTAATGGTAAGAATTTTATTTGTGAAGAAGTTCATGAAGTCATTACTAGTTAACGTTAAAGGGATTGTTGGCTCAGTAGAGCTCTGACTTTTTGTCAGCCTGGCTACAGTGCTGAAGAGAAACCTGGGGTTGTTCTTATTTTCTTCAATCAGTGACGAATAGTAAGATGTTCTGGCTTTGCGGAGGGCTTTCTTATAAAGCAGCAAACTATTTCTCCAGGCTAAATGATGATCCTCTAAATTTGTGACACGCCATTTCCTCTCCAGCTTACGAGTTATCTGCTTTAGGCTACGTGTTTGAGAATTATACCACGGAGTCAGGTACTTCGGATTTGAGGCCTTAGTTTTCACAGGAGCTACAGTATCCAGAGTCGTACGTAGTGAGGAGGTAAAATTATTAACAAGATAATCGACCTCTGTTGGAGTAGCGTTTAGATAGCTGCTCTGCTCTGTGTTGGTACAGGGCATTGAAGATGATAACAGTGGGTGGATTATATTCTTAAACTTAGTTACAGCACTTTCAGAAAGACATCTACTGTGATAAAGTCTACTCTCCACTGCTGTGTAATCAATTATTGTAAATGTAAATGTTATCAGGAAATGATCAGACAGCAGAGGGTTTTCAGGAAACACTGTTAAATGTTCAGTTTCTATGCCATACGTTAAAACAAGATCTAGAGTGTGATTAAAGTGGTGGGTGGGTTCTTTTACATTTTGAGTCTAATAACAGATTAAATGCCATGTTGAGGCTGTCATTTTTAGCATCTACATGGATGTTAAAATCACCCACAATAATTATTTTATCTGAGCTGAGCACTAAATCAGATAAAAAAATCTGAGAAATCAGAGAGAAACTCTGTGTAAGGCTCAGGTTTGAATTGAATTGAAGAAGGGGTTCACCCATCCCTTAGGACCGACTGACCCATGTTCAACTGCTGTTCACATGGAACCCTTCTCCACTTCGGCCTTCAAAGTTCTCATTTTAATTGAAAATATCACCAACAATATAGATCAAAGACAATGCACAGTTGGTGTTTTCATTGACCTAAAAAAAAAAGCCTTTGACACAATCAATCATGAAATATTACTTGATAAACTGGAGTACTATGGCATTAGAGGAGTGGTGCTAGAGTGGGTCAGGAGTTACTTGAGAGACAGGCAACAATTTGTGAAGCTTGGTGAATATCGATCAGAGTGCCTGGACATTGTTTGTGGAGTTCCACAGGGGTCAGTATTGGGACCAAAGCTGTTTATCCTGTACATCAATGATAGATGTAAAACATCTGATATATTACAGTTTATTTTATTTGCAGATGATACAAATATTTTTTGTGCTGGAGAGAATTCACAGCAGCTTTTGGAAATTGTCACACAAGAAATGATTAAACTGAAAACATGGTTTGACAGAAACAAGTTATCACTAAATTTGAAAAAAAAACTACATTTATGTTATTTGGAAATTGTAAAAAAGATGCTGGAGCACTTATATCGCCATATTTGGAATACTGTGTGGAAATCTGGGGAAATACATACAAAACTTCACCTCAACCATTATGTAAAATTCAGAAAAAGCAATAAGGATGATTACTAAAGCAGGATTTAGAGACCACACTAACATCATGTTCTTGAAATTAAAAATTCTGAAGTTTATGGATCTTATAAAATATAAAACTGCAAAAAATATGTACAAAGCCAGATACAATATGTTACCAGGAAATGTACAGAGGATGTTTTTTGACAGAGAAGGGGACTATGAATTGAGGGGAAAATTAAATCTGAAGGCTCTTAAAGCACGGACAAAGGTTAAAACCTTTTGTGTTACTATTTGTGGGGTAAAACTGTGGAACAGTTTTCCTGTAAACCTACAGCAATGTTCAGGCATTAGTCAGTTTATAAAGATGTTTCGAAAACTACTTTTGGAAGAATATGAAGCTGATAAAGTTGATCACCCATTGTATATATAACTATGCTAAATTGTATCTAAATTATATCTATCACTGTAGCTGTGTTTATACATGTCCTCCTTGTTTATTGTGTGGGGTAAGTGATGATGGGAATTAGGGGTAACAATGAATAGTGGGATTCAATAGAACGTTGGGCATGGGGTAGGGACTAATAAGTATGTTATACTTCTTCCTACTCCATTTCAGACTTAATAATTGTCATTTCATGTCATTTAGACTCTGTTTTATTTTATTTATTTTCTTTTTTTCTTTTATCTGAGCACATACGTGTGTGTATGTACATATATATTCGTATTTGTAAATGCAAGTATGTGTACTTGTGTATATATTGTTTTTTTTTCTGTATATGTCTGAAATAAAGATACAATAATAGGTTAGTAGAGTCCATGTGAGTAAATTGGTGGCACACCTGTGGATGCATATAAGGCAAAACACAGAGCCTGTTTCTTTGACATGGGAAAATCAAGAGATGTCAACCAAAACACCAGGAAAAGAACTGTGGAGCTCCATGAGTGTGGCTCAGTTTTAATACAATTTGGTGCCATTTGCAATTAAGAAATACAGATAGTTTCTCTCTTTACTCTTAAATGTAACAAATATCTTTTTTATATTTATCAATCTAAAAAAATAAACATTTAGTCTGGTTTGATGTTACAATTAAAAAAGTGTTTTTATCTGAAGAGTGTGTAAATATCTGTTTCAACTGTATATTTGATGATGTTGGTGTTTGACTTGATTGTCAGCACAAAGAGGGAGAGAGAGAGGAACAGAGAGGGAGAGAGAGAGGAGCAGAGAGAGAGAGAGAGGAACAGAGAGGGAGAGAGAGAGGAGCAGAGAGGGAGAGAGAGGAGCAGAGAGGGAGAGAGAGAGAGGAGCAGAGAGGGAGAGAGAGAGAGGAGCAGAGAGGGAGAGAGAGAGGAGCAGAGAGGGAGAGAGAGGAGCAGAGAGGGAGAGAGAGAGAGGAGCAGAGAGGGAGAGAGAGAGGAGCAGAGAGGGAGAGAGAGAGGAGCAGAGAGGGAGAGAGAGGAGCCGAGAGGGAGAGAGAGGAACAGAGAGGGAACCAGAGCAGGTGAGACATGTTAGTCAAATGGTTGTTTGCCAAAACTCATCAGAACATGTATCTAGTACCTAGTGTAACTTTTTAGATACCATTTGTTACTTTTCAAATTCTATATTTATTAAGTTTTGCAGGCTTGTTTGCACAACAAGGCTAAATAATTATATAAACCTTTCTGAATCTAAATAGTGGACTTTGGTAGAAAATAAGTGTAGTGCAGGTCTATGATGATTTTTAGTGCTACTATCATCTAGTTCTGATTCTGGTTCTGTTTTGGTTAAGTCCTAAGTAGTGAACTGTTGTAGTCCTGTTTTAATTCCGGATCAGTTCTGGGTCTGGATGAATTGGGGTTTAGTCCCTGTGTCTTGATACAGCCCGACTTTGTTCTGCCTTGCTGCTTAATTAAAAACTAGTTTAAGGTGTCCTGCATATGTGATATATTTTTTTTCCTATATGAAGTCATTCTTTTTTGAACAAAACTCAAAACAGAGCCTAATAAATCTTTCAGTCATTTCAAAAGCATCAGCTCTAAGAGCCGTGCTTAGAGAGCGCTTTGTAGTGAATCAGAATAGTCGACTCCCATTGAGCGAGAGCCGGCTCCTCACTTAATTTCCTTTTGCTGCTCAGCTCTCACACAGTGGCTCAGCTATGCTCCAATCCCTCCATATTGTGGCCAATCACATGCGAGGATATAGGATAATATCATTATGTGAAAAACAGAGAGGGTGAGAGACGCGACAGTCAAGTGGAGCGTGCGTCTGTCCTCTCAGTAAGTGAGTGAGACAGTAGACAGCGGTGAGGAGGGCTGTGCGAAAGCAGAAACAGATAAATATGCCTGACACCCGTAAACCAAGCAGCATCTGGCTGCAGTTTAAAGACTTTTGTCTCGACTTTGTCTCGATCTTGGTCTCGGTTTAGGTGGTCTTGACTACAAGTCAAGTGATACTTTCTCACAAAACTTTTCTGACATATTTTGCACACGTAGAGTTTTACATTGTTTTGGATCATGTGATGCTTCTTTCCCTGGGACATACTGAAAGTGTCATTACACTGGCTGTCTGAAATCGGCAAGCTGAGCTGTGCTGGGTCTGTGTTTCCACAAGCCCCACCGGTTTTAGAGACTTATTCCCGTGAAAGAGAAACAAGGCAACAGCGATTACTTGCAAGGGAGGCCTCGTCGGTGTCTACAACGAAAATGACCCCAAATCTGGCCTCCTCCCGCTGCCTTTTATTGAGAAACAGTTTACACAAAACACATCACAGCAAAGAAACGCCCACATGGTTCTAAGACAAGGCATTGTATGTATATGTGTGAACTTCTGTATGCATGTAAGAATGTGTGTGTGTGTGTGTGTGTGTGTTTGACCTCCTGCTGACCAAAGGGTCATAAAAGCAACATCACAAGAAACAGATCTTCCAGATAGGATGTATCTGCAATAAAACACTACAGCCCCCCCCAGAACCTCCAGAGGCTGGGAGGGTGATGAAAGAACTCATTCATCACAGAGTTAAAACAATGTAGAGATGGTAAGCATAAAAATGACAACATTTAACAATTCACTCTAACAAGCTGGTAAGTTTCCTTTCCCTGATGTCCCTTCTTTGGCTTTGACCCTGCATCTTCAGTTAACCCCGACTCTTCTTGCTTGCTCGTTTCTTGATCTCTGCTTTCAGTTTCAGGAGAGTCATCGCAGAGGAGCTGCTCGCTATCTGTTTCTGAGTCGCTGTGGTCACTTTCCTCACAAGTAGCTGTTAGCATAAAGGTATCGGTCCCGTCCTCAAGCAAAAGTTGTCCTTGTGGTTCCTCCTGGCCCAGACTGGGGTTCCTCTCTGGATTACTGAACTGCTGCTCTTGGAGAACCTCCTTCATGTTCTGGTGATGTGGGAGTTCTGAAATGACAAAAGTGATACAAGAAAAGGGTAAGTATACTCACTCGAATGATAACGAATTACAGTAGTGCAGCCAAGTAGCACATGCATGAGCTAGTAATTGAGCGTCACTCTGAGACAGGATATTTCTGTTTAGGCACCATGTCTCAGGTGTTTCACCCTCTGGTCAGTCGGTGGAAGTTGTTAGTAGCCATTTTGATGCATGTACAATCATCCAGGTAAGGAAATCCCCCAAACGTTGATTCTGTTCATCTGGACATTTTCAGTGGAGACACATTTCATCATCATCCAGGTGACAGTCTCAGCTGAATGCAGGTTTCCCCAACCTTAAAAACAGGACATAATGACGGAAACTAGCACCATGACTAACAACAGCTGTGAGGTCAGTTTCATGATATTCAAATTATCATGACCACTGATTATTGATCAACAACCATTGATCAGTGGTTGCACAGCATTCTGAAGCATGTACAGGATGTTAAATCCAGCCTGGAATTCACGGCTGGTGTTGTTGGTGAGCTGCAAACCGAAGAGTATTAAAAGAAAACTGAAAGAGTTTGAATCAGCGGTCAGCAGCATACACGAGGAAACCAAAGAGTTACAACAAAGATGGATAATTTAGAAAATCAATCAAGGAGGAATAACATCGTGGTGGATGGATTAATAGATGAAAAAGCAGAAACTTGGGAAGCATCGGAGGATAAAGTCCGAAACTTGCTGAAGAACTAGCAGGTCACAGAGTCGATCCACACAAGGAGAATGGACGAGCCAGGGAGGTGGTGGTCAGATTACAAAGATCTTGTCACGGCTGCCGAGGCGAGCCGTGTGGTGTTGGAGGGGGAAAGGACCCAAAATGCAGGCAGTAGATGATAATGCTAGTGATGTTTATTTACAAAGTGGTGTAGTGGCAAAACAGGCAATGAGGGAGGACAAATAACTAAAGAAACCTAAACTGGGAACACTAAATAACAAACCTGAGATGATACCAAATGGGGTGGGAGGCAGAGAGACGCAGACGAGGAGCAGGACACCGTGGAACACAGACAAACCGGCAACAAGCAGGAGAACACACAGGGCTTAAATACACACAGCAGTAATCAAGGGATGGGAGACAGGAGGGCAACACACTGGGAGAAATCGGAGCTGACGGGACAGGGGAAACGTAAACTGAACACACTCACATGAGACGGAGACCTTCACAATAAAACAGGAAACTCAGACACAGAGAACCAGACAAGACACTGAACTAAACAGACAGATTCACAAACAGACAGTGTGACACCGTGGACAGAACACAGAAGTGGGACCAGGGCAGGCACAGAACAGAAACCTAACAAATGGCAAATCATAACAAAATACATAATCAGAATACACAAAAGCATAGAGAGACACAAAACACTGAGTCGGCAGACTCAGGACCGTGACAGATTTAAAGATAGACAATTAATGCTCTCGTATGCCAGAAAGCTGAAAGGTACCAGTTTTTACATCAATGAAGATTTTTCAGAGTCCATCAGGAAGAAGAAACAAAGAACTGTCACCACAGCTGAGAGCGGCCAGAGAGGTAATACTGCCGTCCTGAAATATTATCAATTAATTGTTAAACCGAGGTCCCAGAATGCTGGATTTAACACTTGGACTCTATACTTATTCCCAGTGTCCAGAAAACATGTTTCAGTAGCTCATGTTAATATCAGTAGCTTTAAATATAAGGTTCAGGAAATTCGGTCATTGCTGCCAACAAACTGTTTAAGTGTGCTGGCCATTTCTGAGGCACATTTAGACGCTGCCTTTGAGAATAATGAATTGGAAATGAATGGTTACAAGTTGCATAGGAAAGAGAAACAGATTTGGAGGGGGCTATGCCCCTTCCAAAAGCATTTAGTCAGCCTCCAAGTGTACAAATTCTCCCACTTAAAAAGATGAGAGAGGCCTGTAATTTTCATCATTGGTATCCCTCAGCTATGAGAGACAAAATAAGAAAAAAAAATACAGAAAATCACATTGTCACAGAATTTATTTACAAATTATGGTGGAAAATAAGTATTTGGTCACCCACAAACAAGCAGGATTCCTGGCTCTCACAGACCTGTAGCTTCTTCTGTAACAGGCTCGTCTGTCCTCCACTCTTACCTGTATTAATGGCTCTTGTTTGAACACATATCTACAGTAAAGCATGGGCGTGGAAACATCAAGCTCTGGGGCTTTTTTTCAGCAAAGGGACCAGGACGGTTGATCCGTGTAATGGAAAGAATGAATGGGGCCCTGTTTCATGAGCTTTTGAATGAAAACCTCCATCAGTGAGGGCATTGAAGATGAAATGTGGCTGGGTCTTTCAGCATGACAATGATCCCAAACACCACCCGGGTGGAGTGGCTTGGTAAGAAGCATTTCAAGGTCCTGGAGTGGCCGACCCAGTCCCCAGATCTCAACCCTATAGAAAATCTTTGGAGGGAGCTGAAAGTCTTTGCTGCCGAGTGACAGAGCCAAAACATCTCTGCTCTAGAGGAGCTCTGCATGTCACGATCCTGGGTCTCCTGACCCAGCGTTTTCAGTTCTTTGTGATTTTTGTATTATGTCAAGTTCATTTGGGATTTATTCTACGTTTCCTAGGTTTTGACCCCTTCCCCCTCATGTTTCTCTGTGCCCCTTTTGTTCTGTGCGTAGTCTTCTCTGCCCGTGTGTTCCCTCTGTGTAATGTCTGTGTTTCTTGGTCTGTGTCTTTGCATGGGTGAGTTTCCTGTTTTACTTTGAAGGTCTGTGTCCTAGGTGAATGTACTGAGTTTTGCTTCCCTTTGGTCTCGTCATGTCTGATTTCTCCCAGCTGTGCTCTCCTCCTGTGTCTCACTCCCCTCATTATTCCCCAGCCCCATGTTTCTCTGTGTCAGTGTCGCGTCCTCCCTCATAGCTGTGTGATTAGCCCTGTGTTTTCATGTATGATTTATTATTAGTTTTCCCAGTTTAATTTTATTCTTTGTTTCCCTTCCCCTCTGCAATAAAGCAGTGTTTTTGAGTTCCC
>JAQSNX010008376.1:0-21885 GCA_029532605.1 Oreochromis grahami
CTGCAATCACAGCGTTGTAAGATGGTGACAGATGTACCCTTAGGCCCCCTCCTCGATTCAGAGATGGTCTTTCCCTTTTCACGTAAATGGCCTCCTTGACTCCACGCTCAAACCAGCGTTCCTCACTGTCCAGGATGTGTACATCCTCATCATTGAAAGAGTGTCCATTGGCCTGTAGGTGTAAATAGACTGTAGAGTCCTGGCCTGACGAGGTAGCTCTTCTGTGTTGTGCCATCCGCTTCGCCAGAGGTTGTTTGGTTTCCCCCGATGTATAAATCCTGGCAATCCTCCTGGCACTTAACAGCGTACACTATGTTACTCTGTGTCGGGGGACCCAATCCTTGGGGTGGACCAGTTTTTGGCGCTACGTCCAGATAAACAGAATCAACTTTTGGAGATTTACTTTCCTGGATGATTGAGAATGCATCAAGACGATATTAGAATACCCACCTCAGCCCGCTGCCTCTCACCAGGAGCAACTCCAGACTGAGACAGAGTCCAGCCCCTCTCCAGGAGACTGGTTCCAGAGCCCAAGCCATGCGTAGAGGTGAGCCCGACTATATCTAGCCGGTACCTCTCAACCTCACGCACTAACTCAGGCTCCTTCCCCACCAGAGAGGTGACATTCCATGTCCCTATTGCCAGTGTTGGTAGCCGGGGATCAGTCCGCCAGGGCCTCCGCTCCTGGCCGCCACCCGGCACACAATGCACCCGACCCCTACGGCACCTCCTGCGGATGGTGGGCCTGCGGGAGGATGGGCTCATGTCCCCTTTTAGGGCTGGGACCGGCCGGGCCCCATAGACTAAGGCCCGGCCACCAGACGCTCGCCCTCGGCCACCGTCCCCAGGCCTGGCTCCAGGGTGGGGCCCCGGTAACCCTATCCCGGGCAGGGTAAACTGTTGCCTCGATGTTTTCCTCATAAGGGTCTTCTGAATTGCTCTTTGTCTGGTCCCTCACCCAGGACCAATTTGCTATGGGAGACCCTACCAGGGGGCAAATGCCCCCGGACAACATAGCCCCTGGGAACCCTGGGACACACAAACCCCTCCACCACGATAAGGTAGCAATTCACATTAATTACAATAATGTATTTGATTAAAATGTTCTGATTGTTCAAATATGATATTTTCTTTAGTTGTTGTAAAACAATGTGTGCCCCAGTCTCCAATGAGGAGAATTATTCCTCTGTTACACCACAAGAGGGAGTATCTCCTGAAATGAGCAGCAGGTGGCTGCCAGGCCACTCACTATGAGGCAGTGTGCCTAACAAACGCTGTGTGAGACTGTGTACAAACCTGTAACTATATGCCATGTCCATATAGTTGCAGAATATACAGTAAAGGCAGACTCACAAAGCCACACTGGTTTCTATTTCTTTTAATCTAAGTGTGCAACAGGTTCATTCAATCAGTCATCTTTTGATCTCTGAATAAGAAATTATTTTAAGAAGAAAAATAAATGGGTTTGCAGATTCCCTTTGTATCCAATCTTATAACCAGTGTTGGTCAAGTTACTTGAAAAAAGTAATCAGTTACTAATTACTGATTACTTCCCCCAAAAAGTAATCCCGTTACTTTACTGATTACTTATTTTCAAAAGTAATTAATTACTTAGTTACTTTTTAAAAACACGATTTACAACCTGAATAGGCGATAAAGCGATAATCTTTCAGCCCAATTCAACTTTTTCTGCATAATTCATCATACAAAATGTAATCAAATGGAAAAGTGTCTTTTTAAAACTTGTTTTATTAGTTTTAATCTTTTAACTTTATGCATCAAGCAAAAACTTAATTATATGCAACATTCTCTGACTGGAAGAAATTTGAGAAAACATTTAAAACTTTTTTCTGCACATTCCAGCACATAAAATAAAATATTTTTTTGTGTTTACACTCACTCTTTCAAATAGATGCAAGTAAAACACAGCAGAAAATAAATAAAATCAAAGACTAGCGGTTCTGTTGCTCTATTTTCACCTGTAAAGCAGGACTGGGGTAGGCGGAGGTTTACCCTGGTGCAGGTGTGCTGCAGCGGTCAGTGGAAGAATCCGCGAGTTTCTCTGTGAATTTCACATTACGTCGTAGTACACTCGGTGCTTGCTTGGAAGTTGAGGGGTTTTTTCGCTGTAAAAAGAAGTTTTCTTCCCACGCACAACGGACACTAATGTTTTGTCACTTTTTATGGAATCAAACTCAAAATAAGGTCAGTACTTCCAATGCTTTAAACGCTGCATGCTACACTCTGTCCCGCACTCGATATATTATGATCTGCAGACAGCTGTTGTCACGAACGTCGCACTCGCTTACGTCACTGTCATGAGACATTCTCGCAAAAAATCACGGTTTTAGTAACGCAGTAACGCAGCGTTCCTACGTGAAAGTAACGGTAATCTAATTACCGTTTTTGCAATAGTAATCCCTTACATTACTCATTACTTGAAAAAAGTAATCAGATTACAGTAACGCGTTACTTGTAACGTGTTACTGCCCATCTCTGCTTATAACTGAGTTTTGTTGTGGCACACATGGGACAGTTTGCTCTCTTGCTGATCATCTAACTAATAATCAATGAAATCTCTCTGACTGCTGCTTATTTCAACAACCAAACCTGGCTGGTGTATTCCTGGAGACATGAGTAACTGCAGGTTAGTGGTTCTATTTTTGTCAAAATCTGTTCTCTGTTGTTGTTGCTGTTGTTGTTTTTTAATAATTTTGTTTTACATTTATATGGATGTTTCCTGTTTGTTTTTGTTTCCTTAGATTCTTTGATTCAATAGTTCTTGGAACAAATACTGTGCCCATTGTGCACAGCCACGTTTTAACTGTTACAATCATGCACAGAAATTTTACAGTTCTTTTCAAAACAGTATTTTAACGATTGCCAAATCGTGTTGCTTTCAAGTGGCATTTGAAAATGACAGCTACAGGAAATGTGAAAAGGAGTATACCCACTGTAAAGAAAACCAAATGGAAAAGATCCTGTGGTGAAAACAAAAAATTGAAATACACTTTAAAATCAATTTTTTGTCACAAGATAATTGAGGTCCCCTTACTTGAGCTACTCTTAAGGGATAGGCCTACAACTTCGAGGGGAGAGAGGTAAGTGACGGAAGTGACGGACAAGGTAAGTGACTCATGTTGTAACTGACGTCAGACGCCGGAGATTTTGGCGGAAAATTAAAGCGAATGGTAGTTTAGATTTGAACAAATTCCTTTAAGCTTCAATCTTACCAAATCCATTTATCAATTGTCTTACAACTAACGTTATTTGTCTAAATAATCTCCAACACCCTGGAGAACAACGGGGAGAGTTTAGAGGCTCTCCAAGATTATATTGATCAGTGCTTTCAGGATCTAGTGATGAAGAAGGCCTAGTGTGCAGCTTCCCCCGGCCAAACCTGAGACGCCATCGTCGAAAAGACTTTGCCCGGCAGATTCCCCCGGCACAACATCGCCAGCCGGCAAAGATATTGCCGACATACTGGAGTCAATCGACAAGCGATTGTCCACTTTCGACGCAAGGCTGTCCTTGGTGGAGCTTCTTCACCGGGAATTTAAATGCTTACGAGAATCACTGGAGTTCAGCCAGCAGCAGGTGGAAACGCTCGCTGCTGAAAATGCCACGCTAAGGTAGTCGGTGAAATGTCTCACAGACATTGTTACTGAGCTAAATAGAGAAAATAAAAAATAAAAGAAACAGTTATTGATCTACAAGCCCGTAGCATGCGTGATAATCTGGTATTTTCTGGTATTCCAGAAGCCGCTGGAGAGGACGCGGAGACCACGGTAAAAAGCTTCATCAAAACCCACCTGAAGCTGCCGGAGGACACGGTGAAGAACATCATCTTCGATAGGGTGCATCGCCTCGGCCCTATTCGACCTGCGGCTGGGAGACCACGTCCTATCGTGGCCAAATTCGGACACTTCAAACAACAGGAACATGTGAAAAGCCGCGGCAGGGAATTAAAAGGAACGGACTTCAGCGTGAACGATCAGTTCCCCAAAGAGATCCTGGAACGACGCAGGGTCCTCTTCCCAATCCGACGCGGCTTCATCCAGAAGGGCTCCCGCGCTGTCATCGCTGTGGACCGGCTGTACGTGGACGGACAGCTCCACCGCGACCCCGACACCACTCCGTGGCTGTATTAGCTTCACACCAGATTAGAATCCGCTACACCCTTTCCCCATCCACTCACACTAATTTGCATTAACATCTGTCTAACTTAGTAGTATTAAATCGCATCTTAAGTGTGATATCATAGCAGAATTAACACCGTCACTCTCCGTCAATGGTTTGATTGGAATGTTTACGTTTTTTGTTTCTTTTTTTTCCCCCTCTCGTTTTTTCCTCTCTCTTTTCCCCCTCTTGTTTTTATTCTGCTCACCCTTGTCCTTGGTTTCTTTCTTTCTTTATTTATTTCACTGCTTCAATCACCTGCCTCCACACTCATCCACAAACAACATCCTTTATTTCGACACATGCACAGCACGATCACGCACAGTCATGCGCGCAACGGCAGCACATTTACATCAGTCAGACAGCGCACACAGTCGTATAGGATACACACACTTAAGCCAAGCTTACTCATATTAGTAAATATGCAAACACATAGTCAGACTCAGGGAGCATCTTGTCACATACTCCTTCTCTCTCTCCTTCTCTTTATTTATGAACAAGTGATGTTTTCTCTCCACCTGTCTAAGCCACACACACAGCATACACCCCTAGTTATACACAGACATCTATGGGTGCACTAAGATTCGTCTCATGGAATGTAAATGGAGCTGGCTCCAGAGAAAAGAGGTTAAAAATATTTAACCAACTCAAAAAACTACAGGCAGATGTTGTCCTTTTACAAGAGACCCACAGACCCCTTAGAGGTTCGAATGAACTTAAAACACCTCAGTTTGCTAATGTGTTCTCAGCTTGTTATAATTCTAGACAAAGGGGAGTAGCAATTTTAATCCATAAAAATATTAATTTCACAGTACTTGATACAGTTATAGATCCAGAGGGCAGATTCTTAATCATTAAACTATCTATACTTGATAAAAAGCTATGTATTGTAAGTGTATATGGTCCAAATGTTGATGATCCCTCATTCTTTCACGGTTTTTTCAGTGCACTCTCTGAACACTTAGATGGCACACTTGTTCTTGGAGGCGACCTCAACCTTGGACTAAATGAAGAAATGGATAGGCTCAATACAGCAGGAACTCAGCGTAATTGGCAGTCCACAAATATAATTAAACAGTATATGAGCGACTTTGGTCTTTGCGATGCATGGCGCTCCCTTCACCCCACCAGTAAGGAATATACTTTCTTCTCACATGTTCATCACTCCTACTCTCGTCTGGATTATTTTTTGGTCAGCAGCTCACTGCTGAGTGACATTTCAGACACTGAGATTCACCCTATAGCTGTCAGCGATCATGCTCCTGTATCTTTAACACTAATGCAGAGGAATAATTCCACACAAAGTAAAAACTGGAGATTTAATACATCACTGCTTAAAGATGAAGACTTTATTAAATATTTTAAAAAAGAGTGGACTTCATATTTAGACTTTAATGACACTCCCGGAACATCAGCTTCTGTTCTATGGGAAGCAGGGAAAGCTGTGATGAGAGGTAAAATAATTTCTTTCTCATCACATAAAAAGAAAGAAGAAAACAAAAATATTCAGGAATTAGAAAAAACCATCAAATCACTAGAAGAAGCCTACGTGTCCCACCAAGATCAGGAAACATTGAACAAAATACGCAAAACAAAACTAGAATTAAATGAGATAATTGATAAAAAAACAAAATTCTTAGTACAAAGACTACGCTTACAAAATTATGAACATAGTAATAAATCCGGTCAATTTCTAGCAAACCAGCTAAAAATAAATAAAGAAAAAACAACTATATGTGCTGTTCAAGATTCATCTGGGAACACAATATATGAACCAAAACAAATAAACAACATTTTCAGGGATTTCTATAAAACGTTGTATTCACCACAAATAAACCCATCTAAAAAGGAAATTGATCAGTTTTTAGACAACATAACTCTCCCAAAATTATCAGACTCTCAAGCAATTGCACTGGATTCGCCACTGACATTAGGTGAACTCCAGGAAGCCCTGATAAGTATGCCCAATAATAAGGCTCCAGGTCCAGACGGCTTTCCTGCAGAATTCTACAAAGAATTCTGGACGATTCTAGCACCAGTTTTTTACAGAACGTTGTTGGAAATCAAAGAAAATGGCAGACTTCCATCAAATATGAATTCTGCAAACATTAATCTCCTGCTAAAACCAGGCAAAGACCCTGTATATCCCTCAAGCTATCGTCCAATATCCCTTATAAATGTAGACCTCAAAATTATCTGCAAAGCTCTCGAAGAGACTAGAGAAAATAATCCCCCTCTTAATTCATCCTGACCAAACTGGATTCATAAAAGGTCGGCACTCATCAACAAATACACGTAGATTACTTAATTTGATAGACTACTCATACAGTAAAAACCTTGAAACTACAATATTTTCTTTAGATGCAGAAAAAGCGTTTGACAGAGTTAACTGGAAATTTCTATTTGCAACTTTACATAAATTTGGTTTTGAATCTTCTTTCATCAACTGGTTAAAAATATTATATAATTCCCCAACAGCTTGTGTCAGAACAAATGACCAGACATCCTCCAGCTTCTGTCTCCTGAGGGGCACCAGGCAGGGATGCCCACTCTCCCCTTCACTATTTGCAATTTTTATCGAACCACTAGCAGCAGCAATTAGACAGAATTCAGCAATTAAGGGCATAAAATGCAATAACGTGGAACATAAAATCAGCCTTTATGCGGATGATGTGTTACTCTTTCTCCAAAATTCACAAACCAATATCTCTGGGGTGATTGAACTGATAAACTCTTTTGCAAGAATATCAGATTACTCAATTAACTGGTCAAAATCTACAGTCCTTCCGATTAATTGCTCCTTCCATAATTCCTCTTCTACTCCACTGCAATCGGGAAATATAAAATATTTAGGTATTAATGTTTCTCCCAAGCTTGCAGATCTAACTAAATTAAACCATATCCCACTTTTAAAGAAAGTAGAAGGTGATCTGGCCAGGTGGAAATGTCTACCCATATCACTCATGGGAAGGGTTGCCGCTATAAAAATGATGGTATTACCAAAAATAAATTATTTATTCTCAATGATCCCAACTAAACCGCCGCAAGATTGGTTCAGATCTCTAGATTCATATATGTCCAAATTCCTTTGGAAAAATAAGCCCCCACGTATAAGCTTAAAAACACTACAAAAGACCAAGGATAAAGGAGGATTAGAACTACCTAACTTTCAGCACTACTTCTTAGCCAACAGGCTTCAGTTTATCTCAGGATGGCAAAAACATACCCTCTTAGATGAACCTTGGCTAGATGTAGAACAAGCACTTTGCAGTAATCTAGAGATTTCAGATCTACCATTTATCAGCTCAAACATCCAACGACATGAATGCTTCAAAAGCATCAACATCAGCTCTTCTCTGACAGCATGGTGGGAGTTTCTGAAGTTGACAGAGTCTTCATTAATCCCATGCAAACGTACACCTATCTGGAACAACCCTGACATATTACAAAACAATAATATGATAAACTTTTCAGATTGGAGTGGTAAAGGAATCAAATATTTAGAACATATACTAGAAGGAACAGAATTTATTTCATTTGACAGACTAGTTACACAATATGGGATCAACAAGAAAAGATTTTTAGAATATCAGCAAATTAAATCCATAGTAAAAAAGAGATTTAAACCAGGTCAAGAGGAACTACAAACACCACCAAGTGTGGTTCAATTTCTGACTCTTAAAACCCCAAATTACTGTCCAAAATATACAGAATGCTTTCTAAAATAGATGAATCAATATCACTTCCTATTGCAAAATGGGAAGCGGATTTATCAGTTAACTTTGACCAAAACTTCTGGTCTCAGATTTGCTCAAAAACCTTTCATCTAATTAGAAATCCCAGTCTTCAATTAATTCAATACAAAATACTACATAGAGTGCACTATACAGGTCATCGGATGTTCAAGATGGGCTTTACGTCTACCAACAACTGCTCACACTGCCAAACCAATTCACCGGACAATTATATCCACGCTCTTTGGTTCTGTCCACCAGTTCAGAAGTTTTGGCGCGAGATATGTGAAGACTTATCAAAGTGTCTGAAATGTAACATTCCAACTTCCCCTTTAGTGTGTTTGTTGGGCAGCTTAGATAATGTCACTACAGAAAAGAATATAGCCCATATGGTTTTCACTGCCCTATGCATAGCCAAGAAAACAGTCCTCATGAACTGGAAAAATAAAAATAATCTTAATTCTAACCAATATAGAAATTATCTATTAGATTACATTAGTCTTGATACAGCCTCTGCCACCACATCAGATCAATTTCTCTGGGCTCCTTTGATCAGCTCCATCACCTAGTGGGGGTGGGGGGGTCATAGTTTGGTCCCACCTTCACTGTTGTGATAGGGGTGGGGGTAGGGACAGGCTTAGGGCATCGGGGGGTTCCCCAGGAGCATCTTCCTTGGGGGGCTCAACCCGGGGTAGCGGTCATGGCCAATTAGGGGCTCTGTTGGCTCTTGGGTGACGGTTTCCTCGTGGCTGCGTGCAGCAGGGCTAGGGGAGGGTCTGTGCTGACGGACGTGGGTTACTGACCTGGTAGCCTGGCTGCCCCTGGGTGGGTCCGGGATGGGCGTGAGGTTCTGGGGGCGTTCTGTCTCTGGCTGGGGCCCTGGCCGGGCCTCAGGGGCCTGGGTCCTGGTTGGTGTGTTGCCGGGGTTGTGGGCGGGTGGGTGTATGGGGGCCCGGTCCTGGCGCAGGGTGCCGCCGGTGCATCGAGCCACCTGGGGGCTCTTCAACTGGTGGGGGAGGTTGTCACATCTTGCAGGAGCTTTCCGCTCTTCGGGAACTCTCTCTGCAGGAGGGGGAGATACAGGAGAGGTGGAGGAAGATCTCAGCCTGGGCGTCTATTGTCTTGTGTAGTCTGGAAGATGAGTGGATGATGGGGTGGGTGTAGTTTTCTCTGTGGTGGGGTCAGGTGGACTGTCCCGGGCTCTGTGGGGCCGGGCGGCGCTGCTGCACTGGGCCCCGGTCCGGATGGGCCTGGGCCCCCCTTTCCCTGGCGGGTTGCAGAGTATGGGGGTGCCTACTGGGGTCAGCGGGGGAGCTGGCCCCAGGGAGGGGTCACTTGACCCTCCCTTCCTTCCCTCCCCATCTCCAGCTGCCTCCCTCTTCTCGCTCCACCACAGTCACCCACACATGCAGGGCCTTGGGGTAGGGGTGTGTCACCAGGGTGCAGGGGAGGCACCCCCCCCCCCCCCCTCTGTCCCCTTCTGGCTGCCTCTGCCTCAATTTTATCCCACAACTTAGACATTCACATTACTCACACTCTCATTACACATACATATAGGATCTTGGGGGTGGGCACGCCACACAAAATCCAAATTACCATCAGGGTGTACACCTCACCCCTGGCGTCGTTGCCCACCTCTCAATTTTAAATACACGTAGACATTGAGGGCTAGCAGGAGGGGCTATGCGCTTACCTGCTGCTCTGGCAGGTAGCTCCATGCCCTCCTGGGTTTTAAATGCACCTTAGAACACACATACATCAACACTACATATGAGCGGGTGGAGGGAGGTTTGGAGTCTTCACACACCCCCGTTCTCTGCGGCCTGCTGGAGTGGGGGGGCTAGGAGGAGGAGTTGGCCGTCCGACTGGGGTCTGGAATGTGGGGCCTCCCTGCTGCTGTGGAGTCGGGGCGGCCTGCTTCTCCCCACCGCAGGGAAAAGGGTAACACCACCTGGGTCTGGGTGCAGCTTCCCCCTCCAGGGGCAAGGGTACCCAGACCCGGTTCTTAGAGTACGCTTGGGGAGAGTGATTGTGTGTACAGCGTCTCTTTATGTCTGTCTCCGCGTTGGTTGAGTGTGGAATAATTGCCTATGAGAGCATGAGGGTGGGAATGGATGTTTGTATCTGTGTGTGCCTGTATGTCTGTGTCTATATGTCAGGTTGGGTATCAGACGCCACCTCTCTGGGGACATCTCAGGCCCTCCAAGGTTTGGAGGCCTATCTCCCCCACCACTTCCCCTGCCGGTGGTGGACGCCCTCAGACATCGGTGCATTGGTGGTTCTCTGTGTCCGGGGGTGGGCGCCCAGGTACACACCGGCTCACTCCTTGGCGGCTGCTTATCGGGGCCTGGAGCCTGGGGCTCGCTCGGGCCACTTCGGAGGCGGGGTGCCCTCGGCCTCTCGGCCCGGGGCTCGGTCACTCAGGCACAGCTGGCTGCCGGCGGAGCTCACGGGCACGTCACTGCAACCCCCCCTGGCTTCTGCTCCGCGGCTGCTGAGTGACCCCTCATCTGGGACTCTCCTCAGCTCTTTCTGGGATAGTGGCGCGGCTGCCCCTCTGTTGGTCTTCCTTGGTCTCTTGTGTTCTGGGGGCCTCTGGACGTCTGGAGTTTTGATCTCCTCCATACCTGCGTCATGCCCTGGAGGACGGGGCAGTGGCCCCCCACACCCTCTAGCAGATCATTACATGAAGGAACCTTTTAAAAACAAGCGCGTTCATGCTCACAGGTGTACACACGGGTGATCACACACAAACTACACCCTTTTTGGCTCTTACCTCAAAGCACACTGTGCGCTGTCGATCTTACGCGCTGCACAATAATGTCTAACATTTAGTATTTACTGTCATATTCCCATAGATCATTGTGATGTTGTTTATTACTCTCGTTTTCTTCTGCTTGCTTTCTCTTTCTTTCTCAACAGGTGATCCAGATGATCGATATATGTATTTTTTTGTCTGCTTATTCTGTTGGTTTTTGGTTTTTTGCCCTTTTTCCCCGTCCCTCTTCCCCGCTGTTTTTCTTTCCCTCTTTCTTTCTCCCCTTTCTTTCCCCCAGTTAAGTCTGTCCCGTATTCAGCAAGTGAAAATAAAATAAACAATAAAAGGTGAATCAAATGGACCATTACGGCAAGGCTGGGATGGTCCATTTGGTAAAGTAAATCCGTTGGGCATCTTTCTTCGCCTTTAGACAATAATTCTGATGGCAAAAGAACCAAACGGGCCAGGTTAAAAAAAAAAAAAAAAAAATAAACCAACTCTTACATGTGCAGCCACACAGTGTTAAAGAGAAACAGCTCTTTGTGTCCAGAGCCTTGGTTTTGTATCCAAAATCATTAAAATGGTACTTGAGGTTTCATGCTCTAAGTAAAGAACAGTACGATGTAAGTGGGATATTTTCTTTTAAAATAATTATTTTGAGAAGAAGAACAAATGGGTTGCCTTTTGTGTCTAATCTTACTGCTGAGCCCACTTTAATATAGTGATGCTCACCATGCTCACACTGACAGGAATGGTCAGTTTGCGGCCTTGTGAGTCCCAGGAGTGGATGAAGAAGTCATGGTGTCCTTCATGAAGAAAAACTGGTCT
Source organism: Oreochromis grahami (assembly GCA_029532605.1). Classification (NCBI taxonomy): domain Eukaryota; kingdom Metazoa; phylum Chordata; class Actinopteri; order Cichliformes; family Cichlidae; genus Oreochromis; species Oreochromis grahami. Next base: position 11,500 of record JAQSNX010008376.1, read on the forward strand.
CTTTACCTGGAAGAAAACATTTTTTATAGATTTTTAAAGAAGCTAAAATGTGACAAACATTCAGACTTTGTCAAAGTAAACAGAAAAATTCAGTGATGTTTGTTAGCAGTCTATGATACAGTGCTCAGTCTTCGAAGAAACTTTTGCTCCTTTTTAAATATGTTGCAACATTTCAGGAGGTTTCATGTCAGCAAAAGCTAAAATATCCTCAGAGCTAGAAACACTTGGTTCTTTTCAGCAAAAAAATCCCACAAACACTATTCATCTAAGATTGTCAGTTATATATTGTTGCAGTACATTCAAATGTTTACTATGTTCTGTTTACCCACAAAGCAGTACCAAGGAAGTATGAATCTGCAGTGAATCTGCACTCACCATCAGTACACCATCGGCCTTTACTACAAAACGTTTGTCAGAGGTGTCGAACAGAAATCTTGTGCGATCTGTGCAGTCAGAGAAGCCCACTGAGAACAGAGAAAGTAGTTATTGTTTAATTACTGCAATTCATGAAGAGACAGAAAAATAAGTGGCACGTCTTAAATGCATAAGAACAGAAGTCATGAAAAATCAAAATCAAATAGAAGTTAAGAAATATCCTATGCTTATTAGCTCTATGAAGACTCATGTATCAAAGCTGCAGTAAAATTGGTATTAGCTGATATCATGCCTGGTATTAGTTCAGCTACTCTATGAGTATGTTATCTGGTTTAACCTGCATATTTGCAAGCTGCTTTGAAACCAGCTTCAGGTTTGGTGAAGTGTGCACATGCGATGTGAGAATTTTTGTCATCATTGTAGCTGTGCATGGCAAACAAATATTTTGATTCATATATTTTTGGTATGGTGACGTAGTGGTTAATACTTTGGCTCACAGCAAGAAGGTCTTGTGGTACAAACCCAGGAGCTCCAGGTGCAATAGTTTTCTATCACTGGTGAAAAATGTACTTAAGTGAAAATTTCAGCCATGAAATTCTCAGCTATTTGAAATGTGCTATTTGCTTTTAACCTGTTGATGACCTCTCAGAAACAAATCCCTACCAACTGCAACTTTAATTGCTACTAACCAATATACAACCATTTTCTGTTATTACCTTTGCCCAGTACCGTGGCTTGTGTCAGGTAGATTCTCATCACACTGAAAGTGAGCTGATCTGATTGAAATCCAGGTACACATGCTGGCTCCTCAGCAGTCACTAAATTTGGAGGCTTGGACAGAAGAAACAGCATTTTAATTAGGGCTGGGTATCGTCACTGATTTCTAGAATCGATTCAATTCCGATTCACAAGGTGCTGAATCGATTCGATCCACGATTCGATTTAATTCGATTCGATTCGATTCAATTCGATTTGAATCTGGGAACTTTTGACAGTCAGAAATATTATAATTCAGATCAGTATATTTACATATTGTTGTATCAATAAAAAGGAAGCTGACACACGCAAGACTTATGAAAGGTGTGAGCGTCACAGCAAAGTGTCAAAGTAGTTAAAGATAAAACACAGAAAAACATGAAGGTGATTTTCCTGGCCTGGGATTTTATAAAAAATATTCTGCAGTAGGCTACATCAAAAACGAAAGAAACTAATTAATCAACAGCGGTTTTATTAGAGACACGGCTGAGCGTTTCGCATTTTGCATAATTTTAAAAAGTTTAAATTTGTTCAGTATTGAACGGCAGAAATGAGGTTTTCTTTTCGGAAGAATGTAAAAGAAAAAAAAAAACGACAGCCGACAGCGCTGTAAACAACGGTAGACTTGTGCGTAACAAGCAAGCGAATAATGCAGAAAACGATTTTTAGACGGGAAACAGAGAGAGAGAGAGAGAGAGAGAGAGAGAGAGAAGAGAGAGAGCGCTGTGCATCGTGGTGGAAGCAAAACAGTAAAAGTCAGAGTGACGATGTTTGTGTGAAGCGTAGTTTGGATCTTCTTTTGCTGCTGGTTCAGTCAATATTGTTTGGACAGAGATCAAACTAACAGCTTTAGAATCAGCGCAAAAACGGCGTGAATAAAAGCGCGGACCCGCCGACAGATCAGACTCAGCAAGCTGTCGGCTTTCAGCCCGACCGTGTCCGTGCCGTCGGGTGAGAAAGGCGACATGTCACTGATTCTGATCCGCGCTGTGTGTTTACATCTTTGTGCAGAATCCGTGTTCCTGCTCTCATTTACTGTCTTAGCTGTTTGGTGGTTGTTGAAATTTTGTGAGATTTCACTAGAGATTCTGGCATTTCGGGTAAAATAAATTTATATTAAAAAATCGATTCTGGATTTTAATGAATCGATTTTATGTTTTCCAAGCCAGAATCGATTTTAATCGATAAATCGATTATAAAAACCCACCCCTAATTTTAATGGTTGCCACGAATGATTCAGATTCCTTTAAACAATTACTTGTGCATGCAGTTGTAGGTAGATCACCAGAGACATTACATTAGAGTTTTCAAAAGTATCACCAAGCAAGGATAAAGACTTATCAGTGCTGTTACTTTCTGGTTCCCAGCAAAATAAGAAAAAAATGTTTATAAGTAGGACTTCTCTGGTGTAGGCACAGGGCGCAGGATGTTTAGTAAATTTGCACAGTGGAGGTTTGCAGCCAAACACAAAGAGGCTCGGTTGAAGACACTAGCAAGAAAAGGGTGGAGTTACTTATCTTTTTATGGCTTCATTTAGCACCTCATACTTTCCTCCCCTAATATATGCACTTGGAGCATTTTCAGTAGCTTGCCCAAGAACATTTGTGAAACATTCAGACTGTTTTTGTTGATGTTGTAAAGCAATTGAACGTAGTAAATCTGTCACGGCTGGGGTAGCAGTCGTGTGGTGTTGTGAGAATGAGGACCCAAAATGCAGGCATTGGCTGTGATTCGAGTGAGCTCTTTATTACAGGAGGTGAAACACAACAAAACCGAGGATGGCAAGGACAGAACTAAAACATAGCCTGAACTGGGGAAAAACTAGACACAAACCTGAAACCATACAACCTCGGGACGAAGATCAGAAATGTCACGGAGAATGTTGGGCAGAGAGACAGAAATTTCACCAGGTTACACAGACAACGTGACAAGCACCAGATAAGAAGTTCCAATACATGTTTGCGTACATAAGATTTTCTGGAGGAGGACAGACATTTGTTTAGAACTCTTAAAGATGTCGAAGAAGCAAGTTCCTTTAAGCAATTACTTTGGTGTTCCTCCACCTCCACAGAAATGTCAGGAGTCCGAACCACAAAAGAAGTGCGTATTCTCGAAAAATAAAAGAATGCGAGATGTGGTATTCTGCACCACATCTCTGTGCGTTTATCATTTGTTTGAAGCAAGCTTACCTCCTGCAACCATTTTTCTGACACGAACAGAGCAGAAGGGGAGGACACAGGCAACCAAAATCAGAAAAAAACTAGAACATAAGATAATGATAATACCAAACACAAAACGCTGGGTCAAACGACCCAGGACCATGACAAAATCAGTATTATTTGTTATGATCTATTGTCCACCTGGGCCTTACACAGAGTTTCTGTCTGATTTCTCAGACTTTTTATTTGTTTTAGTGCTCAGCTCAGATAAAATAATTATTGTGGGTAATTTTAACATCCATGCAGATGCTAAAAATGACAGCCTCAACACTGTTATTAGACTCAATTGGCTTCTCTCAAAATGTAAAAGAACCCATCCACCACTTTAATCACACTCTAAATCTTGTTTTAACATATGGCATAGAAACTGAACATTTAACAGTGTTTCCTGAAAACCCTCTCCTGTCTGATCATTTCCTGATAACATTTACATTTACAATAATTGATTACACAGCAGTGGGGAACATCCATTGTTATCTTCCTCTATACTTTTTACCAACACAGAGCAGAACAGCTTCCTGAATGCTACTCCAACAGAGGTCGGTTACATTGCTAATACTTTTAACTCTTCTAAGTATGACTCTGGATACTGTAGCTCCTGTGAAAACTAAGGCCTCAAATCAGAAGTACTTGAATCCCTGGTATAACTCTCAAACAGGTAACTTGTTATGGCATATCACAGATTTATATATATGTGTATATATATATATATATATATATATATATATATATATATATATATACACATATATATTCTGTCATGTATATAAAAGTCCCTCAAGAAAGCTAGCACATCATGCTGTTGGTACTTTCAGTACCACTGATACTTATTTAGAGTCTTTTTCTCCAATTGATCTTTCAGCCAGGTTTCAGAGCCCATCACAGCACAGAAACAGCTTTAGTGAAGGTTACAAATGATCTTCTTATGGCCTTTGACAATGGACTCATCTCTGTGCTAGACCTCAGTGCAGTGTTTCATACTGTTGACCATAATATCCTATTAGAGCGATTAGAGCACGCAGTAGGTATTACAGATACTGCGCTGCAGTGGTTTGTATCATATCTATCTAATAGACTCCAATTTGTTAATGTAAACAGAGAGTCCTCTTCACAGACTGAGGTTAATTATGTAGTTTCACAGAGTTCAGTGCTAGGACCAATTCAGTTTACTTTATACATGCTTCCCTTAGGCAGTATCATCAGAAGACATAGCATCCATTTTCACTGCTATGCAGATGACACCCAACTCTATCTATATCTGATCTATATCTGATATTCTGTCCTGTTACCTAACCAACCAAAATTTCAAATTCAATTTGGAAATCGTGGATTCTTTGAGTTAAAAATGTGACGGAGTGCACTACTTGTCATGCAGTTGAACCCCAGGTGACACTTGCACTGAACTTTAACGCACCTCCACAGTGATTTTTCAGAGAATGCTTTACGTATTTCAGCAAGACTATGTCAAATCTTTTTCTGCATGCAGTCCAACAGCATGGTTTCATAAGAGCAAAACTGTCTGCAGGCTAGACCTTTCAGTCACTTCAATTCAAGACAAATTAAATTCAGCAGAACTGGAAATGAAATGAGAAACATGGCAAAGGACATTACAAACTATTAAGAATCTAAAATCCTTTATCAGTGCAGTATGGGAATAATAAAGGCTTCTGAAACTGCAGCAACTTGTCCCATTAAACATAGAACAGAGTGTTATTAGAAGAAGTGATGCAGAGTCGTGCTGTCACTGTCATCTATAAACAAAAACTCAATTTTACCCTCAATTTTTAAAAATAGTTGCAAGTAAAAAATATTTTCTTGTAGAACTAATATTCAGTATTAAAATTATTTTGAAAATGCAAAATTTGTAATATGATTTAATATATGTAAGATATATATTTCTTACCTGAAAAACAGTTAAAATGCACCAAATTGCAAACCAAATGGTCCCCATGTCTTTATCTCAGTGAAGGCAGAGCACAGTAACCAATGATCTCGTCTCCTGAGGGTAGTTACAGCAACTGAACATTCACATAGACGAGTCTCTGCAGCTACTTTCAGCACATGACGTCAGCTCGTAGAAGCTCTGGCTCTGTATTCCTGATATGGTCATGCACACTGAGCACACCCAGTAGTTTCTGTATTTATGAACATGTAACAGACATACAAAAGTAATGAGAAACCAGCCAAGACTGGTCTGAACTTCAACAATCTTTAACCTGTGCTGTACAAAAACACAGTGTAAAACTGACACTGACACTTACATAAAACATAATAAAACACAAACTATCAATGTCAACACAACCTATACAAATATCAACTCACGCCAGTCCGAACGCTATCGAAAAAAGGTGTGTTTTCAAAAGCGTTTTAAAAACAGGAAACGAAGATGCCTGTCTAATATTTAAAGGCAGCGTATTCCAAAGTTTTGGGGCCATAACTGAAAAGGCTCGCTCTCCTCTGCATTTGAGCCTTGATTTTGGGACAACCAACAGCAGCTGGTCAGCTGATCTGAGAGTCTGTGAAGGAATATAAGGCTGAAGTAACTCGGAAAGGTATGGGGGACTGAGAACCTTCACAGACAAGACCATTAAGGCATTTATAAACCAGTGTTAGGACTTTGAAATTAATTCTGTGATGAACAGGAAGCCAGTGAAGAGAAGACAGGATAGGTGTTACATGATCATGCCTGTGGGTACCAGTTAAGAGGCGGGCAGCAGCATTTTGAACGCTTTGCTATTTGTCTCAGCTGAAAAAAGCTTTTTTGCAACACCGAATTAATATGTTTGTTAAATTTAAAATCTGAGTCCAATACAATCACCTCCGTTTTACTCTCATTGAAACTCAAAAAGTTCAGAACCATCCAAGCTTTGACATCTTCAAGGCAGTTTAAAAGGATTTGGATGGAGCTACAGGGAGGGCAGAATTATTAGGCAAGTTGTATTTTTGAGGAATAATTTTATTATTGAACAACAACCATGTTCTCAATGAACCCAAAAACTCATTAATATCAAAGCTGAATGTTTTTGGAAGTAGTTTTTAGTTTGTTTTTAGTTTTAGCTATTTTAGGGGATATCTGTGTGTGCAGGTGACTATTACTGTGCATAATTATTAGGCAACTTAACAAAAACAAATATATACCCATTTCAATTATTTATTTTTACCAGTGAAACCAATATAACATCTCCACATTCACAAATATACATTTCTGACATTCAAAAACAAAACAAAAACAAATCAGCGACCAATATAGCCACCTTTCTTTGCAAGGACACTCAAAAGCCTGCCATCCATGGATTCTGTCAGTGTTTTGATCTGTTCACCATCAACATTGCGTGCAGCAGCAACCACAGCCTCCCAGACACTGTTCAGAGAGGTGTACTGTTTTCCCTCCTTGTAAATCTCACATTTGATGATGGACCACAGGTTCTCAATGGGGTTCAGATCAGGTGAACAAGGAGGCCATGTCATTAGTTTTTCTTCTTTATACCCTTTCTTGCCAGCCACGCTGTGGAGTACTTGGATGCGTGTGATGGAGCATTGTCCTGCATGAAAATCATGTTTTTCTTGAAGGATGCAGACTTCTTCCTGTACCACTGCTTGAAGAAGGTGTCTTCCAGAAACTGGCAGTAGGACTGGGAGTTGAGCTTGACTCCATCCTCAACCCGAAAAGGCCCCACAAGCTCATCTTTGATGATACCAGCCCAAACCAGTACTCCACCTCCACCTTGCTGGTGTCTGAGTGGGACTGGAGCTCTCTGCCCTTTACCAATCCAGCCACGGGCCCATCCATCTGGCCCATCAAGACTCACTCTCATTTCATCAGTCCATAAAACCTTAGAAAAATCAGTCTTGAGATATTTCTTGGCCCAGTCTTGACGTTTCAGCTTGTGTGTCTTGTTCAGTGGTGGTCGTCTTTCAGCCTTTCTTACCTTGGCCATGTCTCTGAGTATTGCACACCTTGTGCTTTTGGGCACTCCAGTGATGTTGCAGCTCTGAAATATGGCCAAACTGGTGGCAAGTGGCATCTTGGCAGCTGCACGCTTGACTTTTCTCAGTTCATGGGCAGTTATTTTGCGCCTTGGTTTTTCCACACGCTTCTTGCGACCCTGTTGACTATTTTGAATGAAACGCTTGATTGTTCGATGATCACGCTTCAGAAGCTTTGCAATTTTAAGACGGCTGCATCCCTCTGCAAGATATCTCACTATTTTTGACTTTTCTGAGCCTGTCAAGTCCTTCTTTTGACCCATTTTGCCAAAGGAAAGGAAGTTGCCTAATAATTATGCACACCTGATATAGGGTGTTGATGTCATTAGACCACACCCCTTCTCATTACAGAGATGCACATCACCTAATATGCTTAATTGGTAGTAGGCTTTCGAGCCTATACAGCTTGGAGTAAGACAACATGCATGAAGAGGATGATGTGGACAAAATACTCATTTGCCTAATAATTCTTCACTCCCTGTATTGTCAATTCAACCATATACAGTTTGTACACAGTGAAGCGAAACAACGTTCCTCCAGGGCCAAGGTGCTACATGCAACATAAATTTAACACTAAACGTTCTGCAACTCAAATATGAGCGAAGCCAATCCAGTGCTGCACCTTTGATGCCAACCAGGTGTTCCAAACGAGAGATAAGAATATTGTGGTCAACAGTGTCAAACGCTGCAGTAAGATCTAAAAGCACAAGGATCACGGAACTTCCACAATCAGTAGCTAAAAAGATATCGTTAAAAACACGTAAAAGTGCTGTTTCAGTGGAGTGTAGATGTTTAAAACCAGACTGAAAAAGTTCCATGATGCCATTAGCATCTAAAAATGCATTCAATTGGGTAAAAACAATTTTTTCCAATAACTTTGAAAGGAATGGAAGCATTGAAATAGGTCTAAAATTTGAGCAAACCAAAGGGTCAAGGCCAGGTTTTTTTAAATAAAGGGCTAACAATTACATGTTTAAAACCATCAGGAACCGCACTGGAAGTAATACTGCTATTTATAATAGCAAGGACTGAGGTTCCAATTGAGGGAAAAACCTCTTTAAAGAGCCATGCAGGGATCACATCCATGGGAGAACCAGAGGGTTTAATTTGTCTAACCATCTCGTTAAGAAGTGTGATTGAGATGGGTTCAAACTGGTATAAGGCAGCTGAACAGGGACTAAACGTGGATGGGTCATATGAAGGAGGTACTATTTCTGACCTGATGGACTCAACCTTGTTTACAAAAAAGGAAAGAAACTGGTCATGAACTGGCCTGCCCAGAGGCTGAAGTTCGACATTATTGAACCATTTTGGAGTCATCTTGACAGAGAATGTAACAAAAAGCAGACAACATCCAGATAAGAGCTCTGGAATGTCCTGAAGACCTAGTACTGAAAAATACTTTTACAAGAAAGAGAAATTACAAGAAAGCCTGCCTAAGTGAGTTTAGGCTGTGGTGAAGAATAAAAGCGGTCATTCTAAATACTGACTTTTATGCTTATTGGAACTGTACATAGTGTTTTTGTCTAATATACTGTATTTTCATGTGTTTGCATGTTTTATTAAATTCCTTTAGCGATTCCCTATCGTAATAAAATAATTAGAAATTACCCAAGACTTCTGCACAGCACTGTAAAACAGGAACTTTCTTTTACTGTACACCAGTTCTTCACATTACACAAGTCATATAGATGAAATATAAAATTAGCGTATGTGGAAATCCAAGCACTATAATAGGATCTGATTTAAATTGCTTAAATGTGACAAGCTGGTTTTTGTTTTCCAAACTGCTGATATGTTGAAAATTTTCATGTACAAATATATCTAGGGTTTACAGAGAATGGTATGGAAATGAAAAATATAAGTGAAATCAGTGAGTGACTGCTTTGTTTAAACATGTTTTTGAGAACAGAGATCAGTGAAGAATTGCTAGACTGGTTTTATCTGATAGAAAGGCAACAGTAGAAACTCAAATGTTGAAGTACATGAAATATGGCAGCAGATTTTTTTAAACTGCCAAGTGACATAGAAGGTCATTATGGCTTTGCAAAGGATGTAAACTGAAAGATGGACTTTCTTTTCAGTTTTTGAATTCAATTACAAGTCTGTTAGAGTGGCTGTCCAAATACTAAATCCCAGCTTTATAGCTCGGATCCTCTACTAGAGGACTGGGTGCTTGAGGGTCCTGCACAGTATCTTAGCTGTTCCTAGGACTGCGCTTTTCTGGACAGAGATATCCAATGTTGTTCCTGGGATCTGCTGGACCCACTCGCCTAGTTTGGGAGTCACCGCAGCTAGTGCTTTGATTACCACTGGGACCACTGTTACCTTCACCCTCCACAAGGATATTAAAGAAACTGCTGCACATTATTAACTATGCTGGGCATCCTCTGCACACAGTGAAAACAATCAGAGGAGCCCATTTAGCGATTTTGACCCACATTTTGACCTCTGGACTTCCAGGTTATACTCGTCACCGATGTTCCTGTATACTGTTAAAATCTCCCAATTCTTTTAATCTTTGGGCTGAAGGAAGGACAATACTCGGTGTATAAATGCTCAATCAACAATATTTTATTTCCATATAATTCAACACTTAAGAGCATAAGAACCATCATGATGGGGAGACCTGCCTGCAGAGGGTCACCGCAAGTCTCAAAATGGTGACGGGTTACTCAGCTTCTTATAGCCTCTAGTGGCCCCCACCTAGTCGTAAAAGCCTAAACATTCACATTCTTTCTCTCACACGGCGCCTAAGTTATGACCTCAGCTCCCTGTCTTTCTGCTCTCTGTAAAGGTGGGGGTATGGAATGTAGTCTGTTTCTCCCATTATCAGTACAAGGCCCTCTGCACCCAACATTCTCTTCATGATTCAGCAGTATGAAATGTCAAGAAACAGTGTAACACATTCAACAGTGTCGAGTAATACAGGTCAATCCAATAGAGCTAATGATTTCCACACTCTTTTAAGTCAGAAGTATAATGCAAACTAAAACTACATACTGATCACACACTCTATATTAAGGGGTATAATATGATCTACAGCAGT
>JAQSNX010008377.1:0-19997 GCA_029532605.1 Oreochromis grahami
TTAAATCCAGAATTGAATTCAAAATCCTGCTCCTCACATACAAGGTCTTAAATAATCAGGCCCCATCTTATCTTAATGACCTTGTAGTATCATATCACCCTATTAGAGCACTTCGCTCTCCGCTCTGCAGGCCTACTTGTTGTTCCTAGAGTATTTAAAAGTAGAATGGGAGGCAGAGCCTTCAGTTTTCAGGCCCCTCTTCTGTGGAACCAGCTTCCAGTTTGGATTCGGGAGACAGATACTATCTCTACTTTCAAGATTAGGCTTCAAACTTTCCTTTTTGCTAAAGCATATAGTTAGGGCTGGACCAGGTGACCCTGAATCCTCCCTTAGTTATGCTGCAATAGACGTAGGCTGCCGGGGATTCCCATGATGCATTGAGTTTTTCCCTTCCAGTCACCTTTCTCACTCACTATGTGCTAATAGACCCTCTGCATCGAATCATATCTGTTATTAATCTCTGTCTCTCTTCCACAGCATGTCTTTCATCCTGTTTTCCTTCTTTCACCCCAACCAGTCGCAGCAGATGGCCGCCCCTCCCTGAGCCTGGTTCTGCCGGAGGTTTCTTCCTGTTAAAAGGGAGTTTTTCCTTCCCACTGTCGCCAAAGTGCTTGCTCATAGGGGGTCATATGATTGTTGGGTTTTTCTCTGTATTTATTATTGTGCTATCTACTGTACAATATAAAGCGCCTTGAGGCGACTTTTGTTGTGATTTGGCGCTATATAAATAAAATTGAATTGAATTGAATTGAATTGCACACTCTAGTTTCCTGGATTTCAGGTCATTTTAGTTTTTAGGAGATCTACCACAAAACTGCATTGAAAAGCTCATTATGTGTGTAATTTTAACTGCATGTGATTCTGATGCTGTTTATGAATGATGAGCTTGTTTTGTATTTACATTTCAGAGATCATTTCCTAGCCAGTTATCTTTTAATTATAACTTCATATTATAACTTCATATTTCTTTAGTCGGTTCCATGATGAGCCTATAAATCAGTCATCATTTATCTCTCTGATGTTTCATAATGATGACTTAGATACGTCTATGCTGATGCTGTACACATCTTTGTGTGATAAATTAGAGGTACAACTGATGAACAGCCACATGGATGTGCAGCTGTACTGCTGTTGGAAGAGCTCTCAGTAACCAGTTGAAGTCTAGTTAACCAGAGTTCTGCACATTGGGAATCATGGTACAGATATATCTCTGTACCAAGCTCCTCACTCTGTCTCTAAGGCAAAGCCCAGACACCCTTTGGAGGAAGCTGTTATCTGTAATCTCATGCATTTGGTCATTATCATATCTCATGACCATAACTCATGGTAGGAACATAGATCAAAAGGTAAACTGATAGCTTCACTGTAACGCTCAGGTCTTTCTTCACCACAAAGGACTGGGGCAGTGTCTGCAACAAAGAGTTGTTTAACTGCCTCCAACCAGTTTCACCCGGTGATGACTGACTTATCCCTTTTGTTGCCAGACTCTGCTTCCACTAAGGAAAGTATTTCAGTGGGATTGAGGAGATTTTTCAAGTATTCCTCCTTCCGTCCAACTACAGCAAAGTACACCACACTCACCACAACAGAATGACAGAAAGACTCTCAGCTACTTTAATAAACAAAGCCTGCTCATCCTCTTCTTGTATGCAGCTCCTGTAAGGGTGGCTCAATAGTTCATCTTGACTCTGAGGTGAGTCACTGAAGAGACTAATAGTTAGTGATTGTGTTCTGAGACGTGACGCTACAGACTGTTTCAGGGGCCAGAGCAGGCGACACGGAGGGAAATGTAAAACTGCTGGATAAGGGTAAACGTAAATTCAGTAAAATTATAATTAAATAATCGGCTATGTACCACAGGCCTCCAAGCTGGCAGTAGTTACACCATTAATTTTCTGTGCATCTTTGCTGACTTGATGAAAGCCCAATTAGGATGACCAAAGATACACAGAAAAGAAGATCAGACACCAGCTAGGAAGGATAAGAAAGACAGACGCAACAACATTGTCATCCCCTATGTAGCCGGTGTATCAGAGAAACTCAGGAGAGTTTTCTCCAAGCACGACATCCCAGTGTACTTCAGACCCAGCAACACACTCAGACACAAACTGGTTCACTGTCAGAAAACGACTACAAGAAGACAGCTCCTTGGAAGACAGGACCAACTTCACACCCGATCAGATCTGCACACTGTTAGACCTCTGCCTTACCACAACATACTTCAAATACAACGAAGGCTTCTACAGACAAAAACATGGCTGTGCCATGGGCTCCCCTGTGTCACCTATTGTAGCCAACCTTTACATGGAGGAAGTGGAAAGAAAGGCTCTTGGCTCTTTTAAGGGAGAGTACCCAGCCACTGGTACAGATATGTAGACGACACCTGGGTCAAAATCAAGACACAAGAAGTGGAATCCTTCACTGCGCACATTAACGCCGTGGACAAAAACATCAAGTTCACCAGGGAAGACACTAAGGATAACTGTTTGCCTTTCCTGGACTGCGCTGTGCACATCGAAGAGAATGGCAACCTCAACATTGAAGTTTACCGGAAGCCCACACACATGGACCAGTACCTCCTCTTTGACTCCCATCACCCTCTGGAACACAAACTTGGAGTAATTAGGACCCTACACCACCGGGCAGAACTTGTTCCCTCTAAGCCTGAAGGGAAAAGAAGGAACACACACATGTAAAGGAAGCACTGAGAACATGTGGTTATCCTAACTGGGCGTTCATAAAGTCAGCAAAGAGGCACAGAAAAGAAGATCAGACACCAGCGAGGGAGGATAAGAAAGACAGACGCAACAACATTGTCATCCCCTATGTAGCCGGTGTATCAGAGAAACTCAGGAGAGTTTTCTCCAAGCACGACATCCCAGTGTACTTCAGACCCAGCAACACACTCAGACACAAACTGGTTCACCCGAAAGACAAAACTCCAAAACACAGACTGAACAACGTGGTGTATGCTGTACAGTGCAGTGAGGAATGCCCGGACCTCTACATTGGAGAGACCAAACAGCCACTTCACACGCGCATGGCACAACATAGAAGAGCCACCTCCACAGGACAAGACTCAGCAGTCCACCTGCATCTTAAGGATAAAGGTCACTCTTTCGATGATGCCAATGTTCACATATTGGACAGAGAGGACAGATGGTTTGAAAGAGGAGTGAAAGAGGCCATCTATGTCCACTGTGAGCGACCATCTTTGAACAGAGGCGGTGGTTTACGACACCAACTGTCTGCCATCTATAATCCAGTTTTGAGTTCCCTCCCCAGACGCCTTAACGCCCACTCACATCCTGGGCCATCTGACCTCAGGAAATCACATGATAGGGTGGGGCCAGGTTTCACAATGAGCTCACCCGAAACCCTGGCTGATTAGGTACCACACCCGCTTTCACACCTTGTCGCATGTGATTAGAGGATCACCAGGGGGTCCTTTGTCCCTCTTTGGGGGATACTCCCACTGGGTTTAAATCTGGGGACTCTCGGCCATTTGACCTTAGAACTGAAGAAGCTTCTCGGATGAGAGGTGAAACGTCTTCAAGCAACTCAAGAAGTCCAGACGCTTTTCTTTGCAAACTCCTTTGACTACGATGACCTGGATGACTGAGAACCTTCACAGACATACCAGCACATCAGCGAGCAGCAGACAGCCCATCCTGATGCTTTTCTCATCCTGGCTGGGGATTTCAATCATGCAGACTTAAGGTGTGTGTTTCCAAAAATACAACAACACATAGACTTTCCAACAAGGGGAAATAACACACTGGACTTTGTTTACACCACCCAGAGAGGAGCTTACAAAGCTTTTCCCCTCCCCTACCTCGGCGCCTTAGACCATATCACTGTCATGCTAATGCCTGCTTACAGACCGCTCGTTAAAGTCACCAAACCAGTTCGTAAGCGGATACAAGTGTGGCCAGAAGGGTCTTCAGAGGCTTTACAGGACTGTTTTACCACCACAGACTGGAACATGTTTAAGCAGGCTGCCACCTATAACAACACCACTGACCTCCAGGAGTACGCAGAGACTGTTACTGCCTACATCAACAAGTGTATTGAGGATGTAACAGTCACGAAAACCATAACTGTCCGGGCCAATCAAAAACCATGGATGACAGGAGAGGTCTACAGGCTGCTGAAAGCTCGAAATGTTGCCTTCAGAGATGGAGACGAGGCGAGCCTGAGGACAGCTAGGGCCAACCTGTCCCGTGGCATCAGAGAGGCTAAGAGACAGTACTCCAGGAAAATATCTCATCACTTCAAAGACAGCAGAGACTCACGGAGCCTGTGGCGGGGCATTCAGACCATCACAGATTACAAGCCCCCACCACAGACCTGTGATAGCACTATCCCCTGCTGAACGAGCTGAACACTTTCTTTGCTCGCTTTGAAGTCCAAAACAGCACCGCTGCACAGAAGACCCCACCCCCTCCTGGTGACCAGGTGATGACTCTGTCCCTGCACAGCGTGAGGAGATCCTCAGCAGGATCAATGCACGTCAAGCTCCGGGTCCTGACAACATTCCTGGTCGTGTACTGAGAGACTGTGCAGTGGAACTCACTGATGTCTTCACAGACATCTTCAATATATCACTCATCCAGGCTGTCGTCCCCACATGTTTTAAAGCCACCACAATCATTCCGGTTCCAAAAGGTCATCTCCCTCCTGCTTTAATGACTACCGTCCTGTTGCACTTACTCCCATCCTGATGAAGTGCTTGAACGACTAGTCATGCAACACATCAAGACTGTCCTGCCCCCTCCCTGGATCCCTTCCAGTTTGCGTATCGGCCCAACCGCTCAACCGATGATGCCATCTCCACTGCACTCACACACCTGGACAAAACAGACTCATATGTTCGAATGCTGTTCATAGATTTCAGTTCAGCATTCAACACTATAATCCCCCAACAACTCACTCAAAAACTGGTCCAGTTGAGGCTCAACACCTCTGTGCAACTGGCTGTTGGATTTCCTCACCAGAAGACCTCAAGCAGTACGGGTGCGGCAGTAATACATCCAGCACCATCATTTTAAACACGGGGGCCCCGCAGGGATGTGTGCTGAGCCCTCTCCTCTTCACTCTGCTGACCCATGACTGCACTCCATCATACAGCTCCAACCTCTTCATCAAGTTTGCGGACGACACAACGGTGGTGGGTCTCATTAGCAACAGGGATGAGACCGACTACAGAAGTGAGGTGAGTCGCCTGGCCACGTGGTGTGTTGACAACAATCTCTCTCTGAATGTGGAGAAGACGAAGGACATTGTTGTGGACTTCAGGAGAATGCACACCCAACATGCTCCTCTGACCATTGACGGAGCGTCTGTGGAGAGAGTGAGCAGCACCAAGTTCTTGGGTGTGCACATCACAGAGGATCTCTCCTGGACGTACACCACCACAGCACTGGCCAAGAAATCACAGCAGCGTCTCTTCTTTCTCCGCAAACTAAGAAGAGCAGGAGCACCAGCCCCCATCATGTACACTTTCTACAGAGGCACCATCGAGAGCATCCTGTCAAGCTGCATCACTGTGTGGTTTGAGCCTGCAATGCGTCCTGTCATAGAACCCTCCAACGCATAGTGAGAGCTGCAGAGATCATTGGTGTCTCTCTCCCCTCCCTCCAGGACATTTACAGCACCCGTCTCACTAAAAAAGCCCTTTGCATAGCGGCTGATCCCACGCACCCAATGCAAAGCTTCTTCAAGCTGCTGCCGTCAGGGAGGAGACTGCGGAGTCTCCAGGCCAGGACCAGCAGACTGAAGGACAGCTTCATCCATCAGGCTGTCAGGAAGCTTAACTCCCTCCCGATTCTGCCCCCTCTCCCCTCTCTCCTCCACGGTCTCACTGAACTCTGTCACACACACACACTCTCTGACTCACTCACTGGCCTGCACCAGTTATTAGTCATTTTGTGGAGCATTGGACTGCTATTACCTCATAAGACTTTGTTGTTACACTATCTCCTACCGTACATTACTAAATCTCCATTTTCACTATTTGCCTATTTGCACTACTTTGCCTGGTTTACACTCAATGTCATTTACCGTTACTTGAATATTGTATATTGTATAGCTTTTTTTTGTTATACGTAAAATTGTATTGTATTTATTTAAAATTTTTACTTTTTAATTATTTTACTTGCATTTTTTAATCACTCTCTTATATTTAAATGTTCATTTGTTATTTCATCTAGGGTTTGAGAGTAACGGAATTTCTATTCTCTGTATGTCCTGTACATGTGGCAGAATTGACAAATAAAGCTGACTTTGACTTTGACTTTGACTTGATTGGAGAGACCAAACAGCCACTTCACAATCGCATGGCACAACATAGAAGAGCCACCTCCACAGGACAAGACTCAGCAGTCCACCTGCATCTAAAGGACAAAGGTCACTCTTTCGAGGATGCCAATGTTCACATTTTGGACAGAGAGGACAGATGGTTTGAAAGAGGAGTGAAAGAGGCCATCTATGTCCACTGTGAGCGACCATCTTTGAACAGAGGGCGGGGCTTACGACACCAAGTGTCTGCCATCTATAATCCAGTTTTGAGTTCCCTCCCCAGACACCTTAACGCCCACTCACATCCTGGGCCATCTGACCTCAGTAAGTCACATGATAGGGTGGGGCCAGGTTTCACAATGAGCTCATCCGAAACTCTGGCTGATTGTGACACACACCCTGTTGGGTCTGTTCCCACAAACCCCGCTAATTCTAGAGACTTATTCATCATGAATGAAAACAAGACAGTCAGCGATCGATCGATTACTTGCGCAAGGGAGGCCTCCTCTGTGTCCAGCATGAAATGACCTCGATGAGGGCCTCCTCTCGCTGGCTTTTATTGACAAACTTCAAACAATAGTTTACACCTCCCCTCGCAACCCCCTTTGGTTACAAAGACAAGGCACTGTATGTACGTATATGCAGGTGTGTGTGTGTGTGAGACCTCCTGCTGACCAAAGGGTCGTAAACACAGGAAGCTTACATCAAAGGAAGTAGATCTTCCAGATAGGATGTATCTGCAATAAACATTACAGCCTCTCATCCCCGAGAATCTGGGGAGGGGTCTGTGGAATTCCTTTCATCCCACAGTTAAACAATGTAGAAATGGATGGCAAGCATAAAAATGACAAACATTTAACAATTCACTCTAACACACCCGTTTTCACACCTTGGCTCCTGTGATTAGGTAGAGGATCATCAGGGGGTCCATGACCCTCTTGGGGGGAAACTCCCACAGGGCTTAGATCTGGGACTCTCCACCATTTGACACTTAGAACTGAAGAAGCTTCTCGGATGAGAGGTGAAACGTCTTCAAGCAACTCAAAGAAGTCCAGACGCTTTTCTTTGCAAACTCCTTAGACTACAATGACCTGGATGACTGAGAACCTTCACAGACATCTTGATGGTTGGTGTTTCGATCTGTGCACACTCCAGTCTGCATGCTACATGCATGCCTTGGTCATGATACTAGCTCAAAGTTGCTCTTGGCTCATCAGAATGTGAATGTTGGACAGAAGACATTTAAGCATAGAAAACAGTGCTTGTGTGGAGTGGGTGAGGACGAGTGTCAGAAATGATTTATGACAGAGGGATAGCAGCAAGAGTGAACGGGAAGGTTTACAAGATGATACTGATGTATGGTTTGAAGATGGTGGTACAAACAAATGGACAAGAGGCAGAGCTGAAGACATCAACATTCCCACTGGAAGTTACCAGATTTGACAGGATTACAAATGAGTACATCAAACGGATGAGCTGTTTGGAGACAAAGTTAGATCGTCGAGGCTGAAATGGTTTATGAATGTGTATAGGAGGGAGATTGGATATATTGGACGAAAGATGCTAAATTGGAGGAAAAGTGCAGCTCCTGATGTCAGAAGAGACTGCTACCCTGCTGAGCAGCATCAGCCTCTATATTCTGAACATTCTGAGCCTATGTATCTTAAATCTTTAGTGCAGGCAGGCTCAGCACCTACACAACTTTCAGAGCCAGCAGAACCTGAGCTCAGGCCTGTGGGCCCCACACTGTCTGAGTCTGAGGGTCTCCACCTCTGCTGGAGGCCACCTGCCAAGTCACGGGTTGTTGTGACTGAAGAGGCAGATGATCTGTGACCCTACAGAGCACCAGGAGGAAAAAATCATTACAGCATGTTTTTGTTTATAAAATAAAAGCTTTGCTTGATGTTTCTGGTCTTAAACTTATTGTATATTCAAATACCCAGTTTAATAAATTCTATTGTAAGATGTTTCCAAGTAATATTTCACATAAACACATAATGTCACTTTAGATATATGGCATATAGTAAATATGGTGAGTCATCCTTTATACAGGGAGTGCAGAATTATTAGGCAAGTTGTATTTTTGAGGAATAATTTTATTATTGAACAACAACCATGTTCTCAATGAACCCAAAAAACTCATTAATATCAAAGCTGAATGTTTTTGGAAGTAGTTTTTAGTTTGAGCTATTTTAGGGGGATATCTGTGTGTGCAGGTGACTATTACTGTGCATAATTATTAGGCAACTTAACAAAAAACAAATATATACCCATTTCAATGATTTATTTTTACCAGTGAAACCAATATAACATCTCCACATTGACAAATATACATTTCTGACATTCAAAAACAAAACAAAAACAAATCAGCGACCAATATAGCCACCTTTCTTTGCAAGGACACTCAAAAGCCTGCCATCCATGGATTCTGTCAGTGTTTTGTTCACCATCAACATTGCGTGCAGCAGCAACCACAGCCTCCCAGACACTGTTCAGAGAGGTGTACTGTTTTCCCTCCTTGTAAATCTCACATTTGATGATGGACCACAGGTTCTCAATGGGGTTCAGATCAGGTGAACAAGGAGGCCATGTCATTTTTCTTCTTTTATAGCCTTTCTTGCCAGCCACGCTGTGGAGTACTTGGACGCGTGTGATGGAGCATTGTCCTGCATGAAAATCATGTTTTTCTTGAAGGATGCAGACTTCTTCCTGTACCACTGCTTGAAGAAGGTGTCTTCCAGAAACTGGCAGTAGGACTGGGAGTTGAGCTTGACTCCATCCTCAACCCGAAAAGGCCCCACAAGCTCATCTTTGATGATACCAGCCCAAACCAGTACTCCACCTCCACCTTGCTGGCGTCTGAGTGGGACTGGAGCTCTCTGCCCTTTACCAATCCAGCCACGGGCCCATCCATCTGGCCCATCAAGACTCACTCTCATTTCATCAGTCCATAAAACCTTAGAAAAATCAGTCTTGAGATATTTCTTGGCCCAGTCTTGACGTTTCAGCTTGTGTGTCTTCTTCAGTGGTGGTCGTCTTTCAGCCTTTCTTACCTTGGCCATGTCTCTGAGTATTGCACACCTTGTGCTTTTGGGCACTCCAGTGATGTTGCAGCTCTGAAATATGGCCAAACTGGTGGCAAGTGGCATCTTGGCAGCTGCACGCTTGACTTTTCTCAGTTCATGGGCAGTTATTTTGCGCCTTGGTTTTTCCACACGCTTCTTGTGACCCTGTTGACTATTTTGAATGAAACGCTTGATTGTTCGATGATCACGCTTCAGAAGCTTTGCAATTTTAAGACTGCTGCATCCCTCTGCAAGATATCTCACTATTTTTGACTTTTCTGAGCCTGTCAAGTCCTTCTTTTGACCCATTTTGCCAAAGGAAAGGAAGTTGCCTAATAATTATGCACACCTGATATAGGGTGTTGATGTCATTAGACCACACCCCTTCTCATTACAGAGATGCACATCACCTAATATGCTTAATTGGTAGTAGGCTTTGGAGCCTATACAGCTTGGAGTAAGACAACATGCATGAAGAGGATGATGTGGACAAAATACTCATTTGCCTAATAATTCTGCACTCCCTGTAGGGTGCTAGAGGAGCCACGCAGCTCTGCCTACCTTTGCTAACTTAATGTGACACGGTCATGTCGACTTCTCACAGTCACCAGGTCTTCAAGTCCAAACAGGCATGGAGAAATGTCCTGGATAAAAATAGGTCTTCTTCTGGAGTTCCTTTCTAGTAAATACATCACTAGATATTATATTTTGGTAAAAGTGCTGGTCGGCCTGATGTAAGCATGTTGGCAAATACTGTAAAATAAATATTTTATATTTCTTTTTCCTTGAAAAACAAATTGTGACTAAATGACGAGAGAAAGAAAACCAGCAAATACTGATATAATATCAGCATTTGGCCCTCAGGCAGACTGTTGTTTTAAATCTCAGTGCGTCCCGAGTTAGCACTAATTCTAAAAACAGCTAAAGTATTATCAGTGTGGCTAATACAGAGGCACAGACCATGAAGTGAACAGGACGTCATCCTCAGACTTATAGAACAGTAATCAGACACAAAAATAAAACCATCTGACTGATCTTGTGCTGCATTAACAGAACTTCAGTGAGTGTCCTGCCATCAGAACTGTGCATTAGATTTATCCCATTGTTTCTACAGACTGTATGTGAATGATATCAAACTGAAACATGAGCTTGTTGTCCGGGTTATGGCTCACAGCAGCATCTACAAGCGAGAGCTGTCGACTCTCAGTTACAGTTTTAAAGCTTCCCGCGATCCAAAAGGATAACGATTGAAAAGTTTCATGCAGCGTAATGCTGTCATGAAGGTAGAAGTTATCCATGGAGGTTAAACCTGCTTCATGCTGCCGAGAGGTCGAGCAGTGCCTGACCTTCACAAACATGCAAGTGTTAGGTCAGGCCTCGCTAGCTCAGAGACGTATCCCCGTGAATGAAGCAAGACAATCAGAGCTCAATCCATTTCAACTTGCAAGGGAAGCCGGTCCGGTCAGGATCTTGGAGTTGAAAGCCCCTCACCTGATCCCAGCCAACGCCAAAAAACCAGCGTCTCCTTTTACTCAGTGAAAACAGTTACAGAAATACCTCATTGTAAAACCCATATGGTGTGTCGTAAAAGCTAAGCCACTGTGTGTATATGTGTGTGTGTGTATGTGTGTGTGTATGTGTGTGTTTCTGTGTCTTCCTGGTTACAACCATTTAACAACATCCCTAGTAATGAAATGTAATTAAAGGGTCATCTCCAGAAAAATATCTAAACATGCAGGACAAGGTTTACAGTTTTAAGCACAACAATGATAACTTTTATCAAAATCACTCCAACAGTAAGGATGTTCTCTATGAGAACACATTGTACCAGCAAAAACTCAGTCTATCAATTCATCTGTTGGTTTTTCCAAATCCTCGTCATGCAAAACACATGTGATGCTGCACATACTAAGCCTGTCCACATTCAAGTGCCCGTACGATCACCAGTGGGAAATATTTCCTGCAAACAAAGAGACTATTTAAAAGAAAGGACTCCACTGAAGAGCAGTGAGCAGGTGTAGAACAGTCATGTAGGACAGTTCAGTCACAACTCACAAACACACATTTGGGGTTCAGTATCTTGCTCAGAGACACTTTGACATGTGGCCCATAGATAGCCAGGGATCGTACTACCAACCCTCTGATCTGTAGCACAAATTATACAGTATAAGGAAGAAACATGTCAAAGAAGAAGACACACCCCTGATGCATGGTCACATGTCCAGGTGTGCTGGACGGCTGCTGTGATGTGTTAATGGATCTGATCTCAGGCTGAGATCTGAAATGTCAGGGCAACAGGTGACGACTGAGAGGGATATGAAGCACGACCGCGCCTCTGATTATAAATCTGTCATGGTGGCTGCACATGCAGCTCAGGTGCAGCATGGGCAGGCTGAGAGGAGAGGCTGAGTAAATGATGCTGTGTGTGTGGTGTGACTTTATATGAGAAGTGCACTGATTCACACACACAAATACAGTCTAATATCTCTAAAACTGAAAAACACCCTTAACTCAAGGGACCGCTCCGTCCTCCTCTTCCTCGCCTCAGCTCTGCAATGCAGAACAGTAACAGTTTCTGCAGATGCTACAGTGTCCACTGGGAGCTGTTGTTTGGACAGAGGCTTCATTTTGTGCTGTGGGGTTATTGTTAGTCTCCTGTTGACGGCGTCCTCAGAAACATGCACAAGCACACTCTCATTACTCCACTCAGCCTGTACAAGTGTGCATTGCAGTGGACACAAGGGTCCTCCCTTATCTGCTGGATGCCGTCATGTTGCTACCAATACACAGCTGAGGGCTATGTTACAGTCACCTTCACGAAAGGAGACCCTGTGGATACCCAGAAACTACAACAACCATGTGCTTACTCTCTGCTACCAGAAAGAGAAACACCTGAGACTAAGATTAGCAGTTTGCAACAATCCTGAATCAAGGTAGCATTATTTTCAGCAGTGAGAAGAAAATCCCAGCAGGACAGGATACAACAGTCTAAACCCAAGACCCTCTGAATCTGTTTGTGTAGCATTGTCTCTGAGAGCTCATTTACAAGGAGTAAAATACTGAAACATTAAGGACAAGAAATTAAAAAGAGGGACCAAGACACAATAAGAGCACAAGTAAGGAAAAATAAATCAACATGTCTCTGTTCCTCCCACTGACACACTTTTTTACCTGTCCTGTCAGTGTGTGTGTGTGTGTGTGTGTGTGTGTGTGTGTGTGTGTGTGTGTGTGTGTGTGTGTGTGTAGGTGTGTGTAAAACAAGGTTCTCCAAAAGTTGAATCTGTTCATCTGGACGTAGCGTTTTGTGGGAGAAACGTTTCGTCACTCATCCAAGTGACTTCTTCAGTCTCAGCTGACTGCAGGTTTCCCCAAACCTTATAAACAGGACATTTGCATAATGACTGAAACCAGCCCACTGAAGGAACAATGGGCTGTGAGGTCAGTTCCTTAATCATAATTATGCAAATTCCCATGACCATTGATCAACAATCACTGACCAAAACCCACTGATCAAAGAACACTGATAAATGGCCATGAGTACCATTCACAGAGATTTGGGGAATGGCTGCAATCACAGCATTGTAAGATGGTGACAGATGTACCCTTAGGCCTTACCCTTTGACTCTCATCATCCACTGGAGCACAAACTGGGTGTCATCAGGACGCTACAACACAGAGCGAACACCATCCCCACTGACACAGCGGCCAGGGAGGCAGAAGAACAGCACATCAAGAAAGCCCCGAGTAAATGTGAGACGCATTTTTTCTAAACACCGGGTCTCTGTGGCTTTTAAACCCCAAAACACGCTGCACCAAAAACTGGTCCACCCCAAGGATTGGGTCCCCCGACACAAGCAGAGTAACATAGTGTACGCTGTTAAGTGCCAGGAGGATTGCCAGGATTTATACATCGGGGAAACCAAACAACCTCTGGTGAAGCGGATGGCACAACACAGAAGAGCCACCTCGTCAGGCCAGGACTCTGCAGTCTATTTACACCTACAGGCCAGTGGACACTCTTTCAAGGATGAGGATGTACACATCCTGGACAGGGAAGAACGCTGGTTTGAGCGCGGAGTCAAGGAGGCCATTTACATGAAAAGGGAAAGACCATCTCTGAATCGAGGAGGGGGCCTAAGGGTACATCTGTCACCATCTTACAATTCTGTGATTGCAGCCATTCCCCAACTCTCTGTGAATGGTACTCATGGTTATTGATCAGTGTTCTTTCATCAGTGGGTTTTGGTCAGTGGTTGTTGATCAATGGTCATGGGAATTTGCATAATTATGATTAAGGAACTGACCTCACAGCCCATTGTTCCTTCAGTGGGCTGGTTTCAGTCATTATGCAAATGTCCTGTTTATAAGGTTTGGGGAAACCTGCAGTCAGCTGAGACTGAAGAAGTCACTTGGATGAGTGATGAAACGTTTCTCCCACAAAACGCTACGTCCAGATGAACAGAATCAGTTTTTGGAGATTTATTTACGAAGCAAGACGTAAAACAAGGTTGTTAGGCTGTGTCTTCTTAGCCAACAGTAATGTTAAAATAAGCTAGTAGTCCATGAGTCTGGGTTAATATGATGGAAACAACAGAATATGGCCAACACATGAAACATCCATCTGTGCTGTATGCTGTCACCTGACTAACATATCAAACAAATTTAATGAAAAAATTACAGCAGTGGAAATCAAATGAATTGTTTCACACTGAGCTTCAGTAAAAATGTGCATTTATATCTCAGCTGTTATTTAGCAAAAGCATATTTGGCTTTATGATGAAGCTGATTATTTAGAGATGATACCAAACAGAACATCCTTATAAAATATGATATAATGCTTAGAACATAGAAAGCTTATAAACGACAAAAGCACAGATGTAGCAGTTTTATTAAAACACAACCTTGTTTCAATAAAATAAGAGTAAGATCTTGGAAAAGATTGTTCACACTCAGCTGATGGATTATCTAAATAACTCTCAAATGTTTGAAATTTTTCAGTCTTTGTCTTTCAGTCATTGTATCTCCTGCCACTGGGTGCGATCTTTTGAAAACACAAAGTGTCATTTCTATATCTCATCTATATGCTGATGATTGACAGCTTTATTTACCTTTCAGTCATTCTGATAGCTCCCCAGTTAGCTCCTGCTTGATTGCCTTAGCGATGTTAATTCATAATTCATAAACCTTTTAAATTTTAATGAATGGGGGGGGGGGGGGTGCTTAGCAAACAATGGCGTAAGACGTTTCTTGGAAGAGCTCCGCACCAGTCTATAATTTTTTACTCATATCCATCTGTTTTTTGACACCTTTCTGTTGATTCCTGACGTTTGTATATACTTTATAACAATGATGAAACCTAAAGCTTCAAAAGCCCGTGAAATGACTGAGAAAATCAGAGAAGATGAAGGTGAGTTAGCGAATGTGGCTAACGAGCACGCGCTAGCTGAGGAGCCAAGTGCGAAAGGCCCCGTGACTTCCCAAGTAGCTAACCCGACGTCAGCCGACATAATGAATGCAATTGCTAGATTGGAGACTTCGGTTGATAGCAAATTAACTGCTATTTCAACCACGATGAACGCTATGGAGGCCACTCTTTCCACTGTAAGGTTCAAGGTTCAAGGTTCAAGGTTCTTTATTTGTCACATGCATAGTTATACAAGTATAACACACAGTGAAATGTATCCTGACACGCTCCTCGACATGTGCAAAAACATGGGGGGGAGTAGAGGAATAACATTATAAATATATATATATAGTATATACATTGGGTGAATGTGCAGTAGAAGCAGCAGCAGGTGAATTCTGTACATTAATATGAATAGACATCTGACTATTTTACAGAATGGACAATATAAACATGTTTAAAGTTAAAGGAAGTTAAAGGAATTGAGTGTCTGGAGGAGAGTCTCAGTCAATTATAGATGATGTGAGATGGCGTGTGTGTGTGTGTGTGTGTGTGTGGGGGGGGGGTTGGTTTAGGGTCCGGATGGCTTGAGGATAGAAGCTCTTCTTGAGTCTCTCTGTCCTTGCCCGGATGATGCGGAACCTTCTACCAGATTGTAGAAGTTGGAACAGTTTGTTGCCAGGATGGACGGGTCCTTCAGTATCTGCGTTGCTCTAGTCCGACATCTCCTGGTGTAGGTGTCCTGAAGTGGGGGAGAGCAATCCTGCAGCAGCGTTCTGCTGTACGGATCACTCTCTGGAGAGCTTTTTGGTCCTTCACACAGCTGTTCCCGAACCACGCTGTCATGTTCTGTGTGAGGATGCTCTCCACAGCGCCTGTATAGAAGATCCTGAGGATCTTTGGAGAGACCCTGAACTTCCTTAATTGTCGGAGGTGATACAGGCGCTGCCTAGCCTTCTTGGTCTGGGCCAATGTGGGCAGCCCATGTCAGGTCTGAGGAGATGTGGACACCAAGATATTTGAAGGACTGCACCCTCTCCACTGGAGCTCCGTTGATGAAAATGGGTTTGTAGTCTCTGTGCTGACTCCTTCTGAAGTCCACCACCAGCTCTTTGGTCTTGCTGAAGTTCAGCTGGAGGTGGTTGTCCTGGCACCATGATGCCAAATTCTTCACTTCGTCCATGTAGGCCGCCTCATCGCTGTTGGAGATGGCACCCAACACCACTGTGTTGTAACTGGGAGGATACATGATATTGAGGAGGCTGTAAATGGGCATGACGAGAGGATTGCCGTTTTAGAAGCGCTCTGCGACTCGCTCCAGAAAGGATACGATTTACATCACAAAAAATTGGATGACCTCGAGTCGCAGTCAAGACGACAGAATATCAGGATCCTTGGAGTTGCAGAGGGGACGGAGAAAGGAAACCCACTGGTCTTTGCTTCTGAGCTTATTCCTAAGCCTCTGGGGAGTGAGAACTTCACGGGCAGGGTCGTGGTGGATAGAGCACACCGTGCCCTGGGCCCCAAGCCAGCTGACGGGGACCGGCCTCGTCCTTTTATTGTAAGGCTGCACTACTATCAAACCCGTGAGCGTATCCTGAGGCTGGCAGTACAAAAAGCTCCGCTGCAGTACAACGGGGCGAAAATTTTCATCTTTCCGGATCTGACCGCGGAGGTGCTGGCATGGCGCAAGAAGTTTGAAGAAGTCCGCAAACGATGCAGGGTGGCCAATCTACGCTACGGCTTTATTCATCCTGCTCGATTTCGGGTGACGCTGGACGGAGTCACACAGACTTTTGATAAGTCGGAGGCAGCCAAAAGATTCCTGGACCAGAAACTGGCCATGGGTACAAATGAGTAGGACTTTTTAACACAACAGTTTACTTCCTCAGGTATATGTTTCTTCTGCATAAGCCTTATTTTTACTGTTCTTATGGGCGTGTTGATGTGGGCTCATACAGCTTAGGTCAGTATTATTGCAGTATTATTGCTGTTGTTACTTTCTACAATATGGACAATATAAGCCCTCAGGGTCTTTGATTATTCTTTGATTTGCTGTATGGGAGCCTAGTAAAGCTCACACATATATGGGTTTATATGGCTTTTGTTTTTAATTTATCTGAATTTTTCCCATATATATATATATATATATATATTTATTTATTTTTCTTTTTTTCTTTTTCTTTTTTTCTTTTATAAAGTGTCTTATAAATCTCCTTTTGCTGGTGTGGGGCTGCGGGATGGATTAGGGGTAGGATTGTAGCTACTATGTTCCTATTGGATATATTGGGTGGAGAAGGGCTTCGATTGGGGAGGCCCCTCATTTTTAGTGGGACTGTTCTTAGTGTTTTATGTTTTGATGTTTTTGTTCTATGGTGGTACAATCTTAAATGTGATCATTACAGAGTGTATAAGTACTGGTTAGCTAGTCAAATTAAGATAAGTAACATTTATGTTAAACACATTCAATAAGACTACACTGAGGTTGGTCAGCTGGGATGTGAAAGGCCTGGGTAATCCTGTAAAAAGGGCTAAGGTTCTTGCACACCTTAAACTATTGCAACCTGACATCATTTTTTTACAGGAGACGCATGCTAAGCGCAAGGTTCAATCTGTGCTACGTGCTAATTGGTTGGGTCAGGCATACAATGCTAATTTTGGAGCTAAAGCAAGAGGGGTTGCAATTTTGTTCAGGAAGAATATTCCTTTCTGTCAAAGTACAGTTAATGTGGATCCAGGGGAAGGTACCTAATTCTTACAGGTCTCTTGAACTCCTTACCCGTCACTTTTGTAAACGTATACGGTCCTAACTTTGATTGCCCTGAGTTTTTTCAAAAGACTTTTAAGCTGTTGCCAAATGTGAATAATTCTAATATTATAATAGCTGGGGATATGAATCTGGTACTGGACACCTGTTTGGATAAAAGTGCATCGGCTCATACCCAACAGTCTAAATCCAGTCATGTTGTGAAGAGTGCGTTGAAAAATATGAACATGGTGGATACTTGGAGATTACTTTCTCCCACAGGCAGGGCTTACTCCTTTTTCTCTTCCGTTCATGGGTCGTACTCCCGTATTGATTATAGCTTTCTGGACTCTAAACTTATTCCAATTTTGAGGGATGTTACCTACCATCCGAAGTCCCTGACTCCGTGGTATAATTCTCAAACACGTAGCCTAAAGCAGATAACTCGTAAGCTGGAGAGGAAATGGCGTGTCACAAATTTAGAGGATCATCATTTAGCCTGGAGAAATAGTTTGCTGCTTTATAAGAAAGCCCTCCGCAAAGCCAGAACATCTTACTATTCGTCACTGATTGAAGAAAATAAGAACAACCCCAGGTTTCTCTTCAGCACTGTAGCCAGGCTGACAAACAGTCAGAGCTCTACTGAGCCAACCATCCCTTTAACGTTAACTAGTAATGACTTCATGAACTTCTTCACAAATAAAATTTTTATCATTAGAGAAAAAATTACCAATAATCATCCACAGATGTAATATTATCTACAGCTACTTTTAGTACCATCGATGTTAAGTTAGACTCTTTTTCTCAATTGATCTTTCTGAGTTAACTTCAATAATTAATTCCTCCAAACCATCAACGTGTCTTTTAGACCCCATTCCTACAAAACTGCTCAAAGAGGTCCTGCCATTAATTAATGCTTCAATCTTAAATATGATCAACCTATCTCTAATAATCGGCTATGTACCACAGGCCTTCAAGGTGGCTGTAGTTAAACCTTTACTTAAAAAGCCATCTCTAGACCCAGCTGTCTTAGCTAATTATAGGCCAATCTCCAACCTTCCTTTCATATCAAAAATCCTTGAAAGAGTAGTTGTCAAACAGCTAACAGATCATCTGCAGAGGAATGGCTTATTTGAAGAGTTTCAGTCAGGTTTCAGAGCTCATCACAGCACAGAAACAGCTTTAGTGAAGGTTACAAATGATCTTCTTATGGCCTCTGACAGTGGACTCATCTCTGTGCTTGTCCTGCTAGACCTCAGTGCTGCGTTCGATACTGTTGACCATAATATCCTATTAGAGCGATTAGAACATGCTGTAGGTATTACAGGTACTGCACTGCAGTGGTTTGTATCATATCTATCTAATAGACTTCAATTTGTGCATGTAAATGGAGAGTCCTCTTCAGACACTAAGGTCAATTATGGTGTTCCACAGGGTTCAGTGCTAGGACCAATTCTATTTACATTATACATGCTTCCCTTAGGCAGCATCATTAGAAGACATAGCATAAATTTTCACTGCTATGCAGATGACACGCAGCTCTATCTATCCATGAAGCCAGGTAACACACACCAATTAGTTAAACTGCAGGAATGTCTTAAAGACATAAAGACCTGGATGGCCGCTAACTTTCTGCTTCTTAATTCAGATAAAACTGAGGTTATTGTACTCGGCCCTGAAAATCTTAGAAATATGGTATCTAAGAAGATTCTTACTCTGGATGGCATTACCTTGGCCTCCAGTAATGCTGTGAGGAACCTTGGAGTCATTTTTGACCAGGACATGTCCTTCAATGCACATATTAAACAAATATGTAAGACTGCTTTCTTCCATTTGCGCAACATCTCTAAAATTAGAAATATCCTGTCTCAGAGTGATGCTGAAAAACTAGTTCATGCATTTATTACTTCCAGGCTGGACTACTGTAATTCACTATTATCAGGATGTCCTAAAAACTCGCTGAAAAGCCTTCAGCTAATCCAAAATGCTGCAGCAAGAGTCCTGACAGGGACTAGAAGAGAGAGCATATTTCTCCTGTTTTGGCTTCCCTTCATTGGCTTCCTGTTAAATCCAGAATTGAATTCAAAATCCTGCTCCTCACATACAAGGTCTTAAATAATCAGGCCCCATCTTATCTTAATGACCTTGTAGTACCATATCACCCTATTAGAGCACTTCGCTCTCGCTCTGCAGGCCTACTTGTTGTTCCTAGAGTATTTAAAAGTAGAATGGGAGGCAGAGCCTTCAGTTTCAGGCCCCTCTTCTGTGGAACCAGCTTCCAGTTTGGATTCAGGAGACAGACACTATCTCTACTTTTAAGATTAGGCTTAAAACTTTCCTTTTTGCTAAAGCATATAGTTAGGGCTGGACCAGGTGACCCTGAATCCTCCCTTAGTTATGCTGCAATAGACGTAGGCTGCCGGGGATTCCCATGATGCATTGAGTTTTTCCCTTCCAGTCACCTTTCTCACTCACTATGTGT
>JAQSNX010008378.1:0-13538 GCA_029532605.1 Oreochromis grahami
AAATCGTTCTGTACATGCAGTAAATATCTAATTTTTCATCATAGATATCTGCAGCTTATAGCCGGGTGCGGCTTGTATATCTTTTTTTTTTTTTTTTTTTAAATTTTAAAATAGAGTGGATGCGGCTTATTTACAGGTGCGCTCTATTGTCCAGAAAGTACGGTAATTTATTAGTCAAGCTTGAGGCAAAAAACAACACAGACAGTCCAATCTGAGTTTATTCACAGAGTACTTTAGAAAACAGCATAGTTGCCCAAAGTGCTTTCTAATTAAAGAGCAATAAAATATAAAACCACATAGTAAACAAAAAGTAAAAAGGAATAATGGTAAGCTCCATAAAATAAAGGTTAAATTCTTTGAGTACAAATATTGTGTGTTAAAGAATCATTTCAAACTTTCAATAATATCCTTTATACTGCAAAGAGCTACACAATTCAGCAGCACTTAAACTACTGAGGGATTTTATGCATTGCTTTACAGCTTGCTCCAACACACACTAGATCAGGGGTCGGCAACCTGCGGCTCCGGAGCCGCATGCGGCTCTTTAGTCCTTATACTGCGGCTCCGCGTGGTTTGGGCAAATAAATTAGAAGTATTTAGCTGAAGTGTATTTTATTTATGTTAGTTCTTTTTAACTCATAGTTCTAAATTGGAAGATTATTGTGATATTGAAAATATAAAAATAAAATTATATTCTATTATTTTTTTCATCGCTCAAAATAAGAGTCACACTCGCGGAAGCCGGTATACCCGCTGAAACGCCGTGCATTTATCGAGACTTTCAATCCCAGGTAGGCCAATTATGGATCTTATGATCCACATTATGTCAGCAGCTGTTCTCCACCGTGAACTATGTTAAAAGACAAACACCGTTCACGCCTGACAGATGACAGCTTACAGTCCTGCGTAAACTGACTTCGTATAGCCCTGATTTGCCGACGCTGTGCGCACAGGTTCAGGAGCAGAAGTCCCATTGTAAACAAATCACGGCAGACCCGACGATGTTTCCATGAGCATGTTTTTGAGCATCTCTTTATTGACCACTTTTCACACACGGTTGCTGTACGCATACAGCCGGCTGTAGCTTTTCAGCTCACAGCCCGACACACACCACCAACAACAGCACAGATAGCGCAGACGTAAAGGCAGCGAGGCGTGATTGCGGGTGTCGCTCAGGTGCGTCCGCCTCCCCTGCAGCGGCGCTGCAGACCACGCCCCGCCGCACGCATTAACCAGGTAAAATACATATTTAGGCAGAATTTTGCAAATATCTATTTTTCATTTTTTAGAAGCATAGAGCTTTTTTACCAATTATTTTTTAAGAGTCAGGTCAAGGCTCCAACAGCCCAAAGGAGATATAAGGGTGGTGGCTGATAACAGTTTCTGTTTGCTACATGGATCATTTTAGTTCAGCTGGGTGTCTTTCCTTTTGTTATATTTCTTTAAGAGTTCAAAATGTGTTGATTACATAAATATAATTTAATTTTCTCTGTAGCACTTCATGGATTTCATAAGCAGCACACCTTAGTAGTTCACACAAAGGTAGAAAACAATATATACAGTGTTATCTTCATTTTAGATGTCAAAAAGTATTTGCGGCTCCCAGTGTTTTCTTTTGCGTGGAAACAGAGTCCAAATGGCTCTTTGGGTGTAAAAGGTTGCAGACCCCTGCACTAGATGCAAGAAATGATTCTTCTGTAACAAAATAACTGCAGGACTGAGCTGGTTCACAGGGCAGGAGGGCAGCTTTATAACAGCTTAGAGCCAACCACAGACAGGATGTGGACCGGCCCCTAACGGGCACTGTACAACTAATTAGTGATGAAAAGTTTAACCAATTATTTCTGTTGCTGATTAACAAAGGCGGTAAATGTTTTTTTGTTTGTTTTTTTTAATGCATGCAGTTTGAGCCATTATTAGTGACATCAACTAATAATGACCTGAACCATTTCCATCACATGGGATGCAAATGGTTCAGGTTATTCCAGGGATGTGTGATCAGATTTTCAATTAGTATTCAAGAATTTAAAGTAGAGAGCTGCAAACCACAACATCCTCTTCCTGGTTGTATAAATGGGTGCTTCACATAACAAAGCTCGTCATAAAGCATCATAAGTCACATGTCGTGAAACATAAAAAGGCTATGTCAGCTCATGAAAGTATCTTTATTTTCCAGGCGGCAGACTGTCACAAGCACTCCTTGCTGGATCGAGCTGCATTTGAACGGGCCCTTGCAGTGGCTGGACAAAGTTCTGACCCAGATGGGTTCCCCATCCGCACGCTGCTCCAGTATGTCCTAAAATAGCCTCCTCCCCCTCAAAAAAGCCCATTATAAAGCTCATTAAATTCTAAACATGCGAGTCCTTTCATTTTAAAAAAGGAAACCCCACAGATTGATTTTTCTGTGACATACTTCATAGTATTTGTGGCCCAGTTCCACATCCCTCTTTTAACTTCACACACACACACACACACACACACACACACACACACACACAGATACAGACTTTTGAGTAAAACAACAAAAAAAAAAAAAAATTGGCACTTTGTTACCCCTCTATGTCATGCACCTTGTTAAAACTGTTTTCCCAAAACCTTAATATTAGATCTATTTGTGGTACAAATAAAATGTATATTGGTTTTTAGTCTGGGAGGTAGAGGAGATACCAAAAATATCTGTGAATAGTTTCTCAGTATTTGAAGATTGCTTGTATGAGTAACATGATTTCTTTTTCTTTTTTTAAGCCTACCCCAAACATTGTTAACATAAGTTTACTTTTCTCTGGGAAACTCGGCCCCGTCTCTTGTCAGGGGGAGGTGGCTTAGTGGAGAAATGATGGCCTTGGTGGCCGTTCCCCTCAAGGAAACGCCACGGTGTTTTTGTTTTGTTTTTGTTAAAAAGTGATTTGATTGTCTTTGCCAGAACACCCCTTCCTCACACACACACGCGCACACACACAACACACACACACACCTCAGTTTTTGTTTGTTTTTTTATTTTATTTTAGTTTTATTTTAAGTGTTGATGGGTGTCGTTATAAGACATTCCTCGTAATGGAGAAAAGAGTGTTGGTTGAATAAATATTTCAAAAACGAAGTGCTAACTCAGTCTGACAAGAGTTTATGATTTTTGTCATTATATGGCACTCTTATGTGTCCTTGGTTTAGTCGATTTACATCCCCCACTTGAACAGCCTGGTATGGAAGCTGAAGAGGTGGTGGGCCAGGCTTTGCAGGGTGCACTGGGCAGGGACCAGAGAATATCAGCTGTTAATCAAAAAGCTTCTTTTTTTGACAGACACTGGGAGTCCTGGGACTCTCCAAGGTGAAGTAGAGAGCGGTTCACTGGGAGAATTTGAAGGTTTCAATGAATGAATTCATTCTGTTTTTAGCCTATATCCCCATTGTTTTGCTACTTTTGTATTCTCATGTATTTTTATATATAAATATACTTAAAATTTCTGTCGTTCACTTTTTATTAAAATAATATTATAAAGACCACAGTTGTTTCCAAAGTGACATGGAGGGCATGCATCATTCCTTCATATTTTTTTTTTCTCTCCCTCAAAACTTTCTAAGCAGCTCTTTGTCTTGGTTTAAGGAAAAAAAAAATCACTGTCACACATGATGTGCAGCCTGTATCTACCCTTTGTCTCTTCTGAAAAATCTGGTGCATTTAAAGTACACTAAAACAGCAACAGATTTGCCTGAAATCAACTTTTCTGTAATGGTTTGAATGATTCCAGTGGCATGTAAAACTTTGTAATGGCCATTTGTTCATTCAGCTTCAATTTTATTTTATTTTCTTCCTGCCCCCTTTCATTTTTGGAAAAACACACGTGACCTCTTGTAGCCTTCTGGTGCTTACGGCAGGCAGGTTAAGATGAACCAGATATAATTGGCTTTCAAAATGTTACAGGAACGTCGGAAGGAGAGTGTTTATTTTCTCCCATGAGAGGAGCGAATGTGCCTGCACACTGGGACATTCTGTGTTAGTGTTTGTATCGTACTTGTTCTGTCTATAAAATACAGTATGTACAACAAGACTTTATGGCTTCAACTCATTTTGTGGCTGTTGCGAATTTAACATGTCCCCCCCAAAAGATGTTTACCATATGGCAGTAGTGATTGTACTTTAAGTGCACCTAGTGAAGTTTGGATTTGGGGAACTGAACCAAGTGTTAGGGTCCAGTGTTACATTGTTTTGACTTTGGCCTACAACATATGAATGTGAAAAAAAAAATAAATTGCATTACAAAAACTGACGTGGACCAGACATGCATATACATATATACATAACAGTAGTACAGTATGTGTGTATTTAACAGTAATCTTTTTGCAAAGCAGTCAGTACAGTAGATGTGGCAGTTGTCTTACCAGTAGAGGGCGGTATTGATAGAGCAGTTATTTTTCTCTTTTGTTTTTTCCTTTTTTTTCTGACCATAAGCTTCTCAGGCGTGCGCATATTATGCAGACTTCATAAAACACTAATAAAGATTTTTATTCTCATGATTCAGCCTCTTGTGTTTCTTAAATCGAGGAGTTGAGAGAATTTGTACAACACTGATTTTTATCTCCAAGGTCCTACAATTTGAATTATCAAATTCAAGTAGAGATTACTAAAGGCAGCTGATGACATTTTCATCAAAGGCAGCTTGTGGAAAGTGGTACATTTCCGTAAGTAACACTCAAATACAAATTGGAGCTGTGGAAAATATAGGGCTAAGTTTGCATGTTCAGGTTATACATGGGGGAAAAAATAAATTCCACCATTAAATGTCTTGTTTTAGACACATTACATGCCCTACGAAGTTATCCACCATGCCAGCCGTGACATATACATTAATAATGACACCATAATAACATCATGAGATATTACAGGAGGAAACATCCTGCATAAAGTGGTGTTTTGAGGCTATGTTGCACATAATACTCGTCAAACAAGGCCGTGGGAAGTAGGGATACTGCAGCAGCCCGTACCTGCCAACTGCCACGGTTTTTTGTTTGTTTTTTCAGGGGTGGTGGGGGCATCCTCAAGACATTTCCCACGGCTCTGTCAAACAACAATTACTAAACTTTTAGCTCTTGGTTATACATTTGCATCTTGTTTTGGTCAAGTTTTAAATGAGTGAGGAGCAGATTGTGAAAAGCTAACAGTTATTCACTTTTGTGCGTGAAAAGCCAGATTTCAGAAAGAGGCCTTGTTCTCAGCTGCCTGTACATTGAGGGGGTTTGGCTTCATGGTTTTCTGTCAGACAGGCTTCTAAAAATAAATTTAACAGAAATAGTCTTCTCCTGAGCCTAACCAAACTGTGAGTAAACGCTACAAAAATATAAAAGAAAAATTTCTCACAAATGCCCAAGAGGCAAATATCTACCAGTAGGTGTGGGGCACGTCAGAAGTTGCTTGAAGACAGCAAGACAGATGGAGCCCTTCCGTAGCAGTTCTTACGGGAGGGT
Source organism: Oreochromis grahami (assembly GCA_029532605.1). Lineage (NCBI taxonomy): Eukaryota > Metazoa > Chordata > Actinopteri > Cichliformes > Cichlidae > Oreochromis > Oreochromis grahami. The sequence goes on from JAQSNX010008378.1 coordinate 5,461, forward strand.
TCTGGATTGGACGCGGCCCGCCCACTCCCTAAACCCGACGACCAATCAAAGCAGAGCGGCCTCCGGATGTAAATAGTGCCAGCTACAGCTAACATATAGCTAGCTAGCTACTTGTCGAGACAAGATGGCATTTACCTTATACTCTCTTATACAAGCAGCTATTCTGTGCATCAATGCTGTCGCTGTACTACACGAAGAAAGATTTCTAAGTAAAAGTAAGTGTCTGTAATTCAGATGTTAGGCTCTCAAGAGGTCATGTATAGAATTGGCCCAGCATTTAAGCTGGGTAATGCTAAATAGCTCGTCAAATAGAACAATTTAAATGGCAGAAAGGTTTGTGATTTCGCTTTATTTAAAGTTGCTACACCACCTTCTATCCATTTGACAGGAAGACTTTATGTTGTTCGTATATGTTTACATTTTGTACTTTTAATTCCCACTCTACTTAATGCAAATCCGTTCGTTTTAACCATCTTCAGTTGGCTGGGAGTGGATCAAAGTGTCGGGGGATTTGGTGATGAACCAGGCATCAAAGTCCAGCTAATGAACCTTATCCGCTCCGTCAGGACAGTCATGAGAGGTGAGTGTCCACTTCATCACACACTCAGTATTTTTCAGACAGAGTAACTTAGATCACTTTAACTTCTCTTGGCTCAGACCATGTCATGTGTTCTTTTCCCCTGTAGTGCCACTGATCGCAGTGAATTCAGTCTGCATTGTGCTGCTGCTTCTATTTGGATGAAGAAGTTTAAAAGCGGGGACGGGACAGACGAGTCAGGACATCTCCGTCACCTCAGGAACCACTGAAGAAGACACAATGTCCCCTTCAGCCCGGATATGAATGTTCTCTTTGTATATTTCTATAGATGAGTTGTTGGAGGGTATTATTTTGTTTTGTTTTGTTTTTTGTTAAGCTCTCTTTGCAGCCAATAAGAGTGACATCTCCCTTTCGTTTTGGAAAAAATAAATAGATAACGAATTGCTGAATAGTTCGCACTTTTCAGACAGTTGATAAGCAAAAATAAATATTTTTACACTGTACTAGAAAATTGGTGAGAGGAACCGACTCTGAAACAGCTGTAATTTATACTCTGAAAAATATGTAAAATAATTGTGGAATACGTGATCGTGCATCGACAGTAAAGATTTTTTTTAAATCGTCACCGAGTGTGAGTTTCATTGCTGATGAGCCGAAAGCGCACTGTTTGTCCCCGGGCGTTTGCCGTACTGTTGCATGCACTTCGAACTAACCTTTGCTAAACGGTATCTGTGATCCTACATGGATATTTTAAGAGATAATGGGGAATGTGCAGAGTTACATTGTGGCCTCACTGTCTGTATGTTCCGTGTATTTAGTTTACGTTCACATTTACTGCGCTCACAAGCTGCTGAAAACAACCGAACTGCATAGCGACAAACTTCCGAGTAATGCGTATGTTTACATGAAATACCTGAGCAGACGAGTGACCCGGAGAGCAGGCTGCTTATACGGTACAGAGAAACAAGAAGCCGTTTATACGGTGGTCAACTGCCGGTGAGTGCGGCCTAACGTTTTACGCATGCGTTTGAACTGTAAAATAGCTGGGAGCAGGTCCTCTTTGAGTTGGTGTATGTGTCTCTAAGGGTGGAGGATGCTCTGTTGCGGAGGTTCTGCAGTGCTGCAGGTTATGGTTGGGATTATCCAGACAGTGAATACAGAGACATCCCGCTGTGCTTCCCGGAGTTTCTCTGCGGCAGACTTCTCCTTATGTTGTTATCTCATGAAAACTTCAGGCTCAGCCCAGCAGGTAAGACATAGATAACATAAGACACACATTTATAGAGCTTCTTCAGGGAATGATAAAGTATTATGATTCTATGACACGGAGTCTTTAACCAGACTGATTCTTTTGCTGATATCTCAACTCAGTGGAAACTTGATGAGTACATTTTTATTCCCAAAATTGCTTTGATTTCAATATTTGGTTGTTTCACAAAATGCTACAGGTTCATTCATCAAAACTCTGTGGCTACATTTAAAAGTATTGATCCCAAGTGGCCACACTGTGGGCTCATCACCCACAAGAGAAGTTGTAATGGTCGTGTGCGATGTCTGATCCTGGTTGCTGAGGCTGGCTACTGGGGCGTGGAACATCACCTCTCTGGTGGGGAAGGATGCTGAGCTTAGGTGAGAGGTTGCGAGATCCTTCCTAGATATAGTCAGTCTCACCTCACCGCAGTCTGCTGGACAGGGGCTGGAGTTTGTACCAATTCAGAGTTGCCCTCGGTGAGAGGCAGCAGGCAGAGGTGGGTATTCAACCCCGATTCACTGCCCGTACTGCCCAGTTGAACTACAGTTCAGAGTACCCAGCCTTCTTGGAGTCACTGGGTGGGGTGCTGGAGAAGTGTCCCTACAGTGATGACTAATGAATTGCTCGGGGAGCTGCTAAAGATCAGTGTCAAGATGGGGCCAGGCGATCAGTGCAGACTTTAAGGCAATAAGGTGGCACACGATCTGGACTTGGTGCCTTCCTGGTCTTTTGTCCCTTGAAGAGTTGACTCTTTCTTCACGTGGAAAATGGATGGACGGATGGATTTCAAACAAACAGCGAAGGCACCAGTAATGCAGGCTCAAAAGACTTTCACTAGAATACAAACCAGCTAATGCAAGAACCCCACAAGTGCCATTTTAATTTGCTGAAGACATACTTTTTGTGGTTTTCCAAGGTGAGTATCTATTTATCCATTTATTTCACTTTGCTCATAAAAGCAGTCAGTCACAACTAAAAGAGGGGAAAAAAATTCAAATTCACTGGAAAACACAAGGACAGGAATGAAAACTAACCATTTTTTTAAAAGCTTGACTTGGTCCACTCACTACATTGTTTACCAAAAAGGCGTTTTTCCCAGTAAAATCTTCATCATTTTATGTGTACTGCAGGTTTTAAAAGAAAATTATCCAACTTTGAGTGTTTTAAATGTTTTTTTAGGTCTTGTCCATGTGCGTCAGATTTTAAAAACCTTTCAGCCAATCGATGAGCTGAACAAGGGTTCATTCACCCTGCGGGTGCAAGTCCTGGGGTACCAGCTGACTGATCTAGGGGTGGAGGTGGACATCTGTCTGTCTGCTACTTCCCGCTCCAGATGCGGGAGTGTGGGAAGTGTCCTGACACTGTTCCAAAACAAGCCTCACAAAGCCATCAGATGTCCACCTAGAATGAAAATGAGAGTGAGTAGTGTCACGCTGATTTCCCTTCAGAATATTTGTGTTTTTAAAGCGATGATTTTAACTCACCTGATCACCATGACTTTGATCTTTGTCCTGGCAGGTGAGAAAGCATGTAGTGAGCACCAGACACTCTGAAGCAGGTGGAGCTCAAAGTTCCCTGGACTCCCGACCCTGAAGTGTAGATGGAGTTTTCCATGTCAGCTCCTTGCTGGCCAGGCTCTTGGAGATTCACACCTCACATAGCACCGAGTCTCTGGATGTTCTCTGTCTGCTTGGCTGAAATCGAAAAGCACAAAGGTAATGCGATTATCAGATGATAACAATATTAATTATCACTATAAAGGATGGCTCTGTCTTGTTCTAGCATGTCAGCTAATTGCTCTGTTTTGCCAACAGGGGTTAAAGTGATCACAGCTCCCGTCACCGTCACTGCCCACCTTTAAGGAGCCTCTGCTGGTTCCAGGAAAGGTGACGGTCAGTTTTTGGGAGGCACCCGGAATAAGCATCAGTCCCAAGCCTCTGCTTTCAGATGCAGCAACACGTAGGGGGCAAAGCTCACCTGGTGGGACGGATTTCTAGGTGTTGATGATTAACAAGAATGTTGTTATTGTTTGTTCAGATTTTCACTGTTAACAGTTTGACTCTCTGTAGATTGGCAGGTTATAGTCAACTGAATTCTGTTTTCTTTCCCCAATTCAAGTGCATAATCTTGGCTACGCTGGCTGTTATAGAACAAAAAGTTTTAGTCACCTAAGAGAGATCAAAACCATTACATTTAGACTGCACCCCATAACAGCTGCTGCTGGCTGGTGTGTTTCTACTACTGTTTGTGTAAAACAAATATATTTTTGTACACAGTATTTTTGAATATGTTGAATAACTTCAAACTTTTCTGAACTTTTCTGTCGTAAGCGCTGCTGTTTTTTGCTGCTATTAGTCTGCCAGCTGCTCTTGTTAGCTGCTTTGAAGTAGATTCAGACACTTGGTGAATTAACTCTCATATGATGTGAGAATATAAGCTGTTTATCAGAGGAAACGCGTGATTTTAGGGATACTTGATCCTAATCGCTAGCTGAGTGTCATGTTAGCTCATAACCAGCTGTTTTCGTTCGTTGGCTCATTGTCAGCTGTTCAGAGGAGAGCTGTCTGTCCAATAAATGAGGAATAAATGAGCATGTTTGTGGATGTTTTCATTCTGTTCTGACTAAATATTACTTATATACTATATTACCATTCCAGTGCTTACCAGTAAGCAGATAAGCTGGTTCCAGGTATTTCCTTGTGAGAAATAATATCATTAATTGTATCTCTGATCAGTTAAAGTGTCCCATTAAACCATGCAGCATGCAAAATGCTAGGACCCTGAAGCTGAAGCAGCTAAATGGAATTCAGGCATCATTCATCATACCTTCATCATTACAAAAGAAGGTAGAAGAATATTCTCCAACTCCAACCCCCGACGCATGTGGCAAGGACTCCAGACCATTACAGACTACAGGACCACCAAACCCTCCCCGCATCCTCTGATGTCTCCTTCCTGAATGAGCTCAACAACTTTTATGCTCGTTTTGAGCGAGGGAACACCACAACCACAACCAAAACAGACATGACGCCAGACCACCAACCTCTGACTCTCCTCCCCACCGATGTAGGAGCGGTGCTGAGCAGGATCAATGTCCACAAGGCTGCAGGTCCTGATGGCATCCCCGGGCGTGTTCTCCGAGCGTGTTCTGGGGAGCTTGCAGGAGTGCTCACAGACATATTCAATCTGTCCTTTGCCCACGCTGTGGTACCGGCCTGCTTCAAATCCACCTCCATCGTCCCGATACCCAAAAACTCCAACCCATCTAGCCTCAATGACTACCGCCCAGTAGCCCTCACCCCCATCATCACTAAGTGCTTAGAGCAGCTGGTCTTAGCACACTTCAAATCCTGTCTCGCCCCCACCCTGGACCCCCACCAATTTGCATACCGCCAGAACAGGAGCACAGAGGATGCAGTCTCCATCGCACTGCACTCTGTCCTCTCACACCTGGACAACAACAACACCTACGCCAGAATGCTGTTTATAGACTTCAGTTCAGCGTTCAACACAATCCACCCCTCACAACTCATCAGGAAACTGACAGACCTGGGCATCAGTTCCCTCATCTGCAAATGGCTACTGGACTTCCTGACCAACCGCCCCCAGCATGTCCGACTGGATAACCGCTGCTCATCAACAATTACAATGAACACCGGTGTACCACAAGGCTGTGTGATGAGCCCTTTCCTCTACTCCCTCTTCACCCACGACTGCAGACCTGCTGATGGTTCCAACACCATCATTAAGTTTGCAGATGACACCACGGTGATTGGCCTCATCAGTGACAACGATGAGACCGCCTACAGGGAGGAGGTGGATCGTCTGGCTGAGTGGTGCGACACAAACAACCTGCTGCTTAACACCGAGAAGACTAAGGAGCTCATCCTGGACTACAGGAGGAATGCTGACCCACATCCACCCATCCACATTAAGGGGACGGCTGTGGAGCGTGTGAGCAGCTTCAAGTTCCTGGGTGTCCACATCTCCGAGGATCTCATCTGGACGACCAACTGCTCCAAGCTGGTCAAGAAGGCTCACCAGCGCCTCTTCTTCTTGAGGACTCTGAGGAAGAACCACCTGTCCTCAGACATCCTGGTGAACTTCTATCGCTGCACCATCGAGAGCATCCTGACCAACTGTATAACAGTCTGGTACGGGAACTGCTCTGCCTCGGACCGGAAGGCGTTGCAGAGGGTCGTGAAAACTGCCCAGCGCATCGCCGGAGCACCACTTCCTGCCATAAAGGACATCTACAGGAAGCGGTGTCTGAAAAGGGCTGGGAAGATCATCAGAGACCCCAGTCACCCATCACATGGACTCTTCACCCTCCTGCCCTCTGGGAGGCGCCAGGAGCCTCCGGACTAAGACCACCAGGAACCGGAACAGCTTCTTCCCCACAGCTGTCAGACTCCTGAACTCTGCCTCCTGACATCTGACCCACGTTAACACATGGACTGAACATACACACACCCACAACCACTAGCACTTTACCACTACTGTATAGTTCTGTGTAAATAATCATTCTGTACATACAATAATTTTTAATCCTACAACTGTTTATAACTTACATAGTTCACATTCTGTATAACTGTATATCTCAGATTTCTGTATAGTTTTTATTTCATATTTATATCCTGTTCATAGCCTGTACATAGCTTGTACTCACTACAGCCTGTACATACTTATAGTTATAGAATATTCATAACATACTTCACACTGTGTACATTATAACATACATAATAGACCCATTTCTGTAATATACTTACACATCTCTATTATTGCTAATTTATATTGTAATATATCTATATCACGGTTAAAGCACTTTCTGGATGGATGCAAACTGCATTTCGTTGCCTTGTACCTGTGCATGTGCAATGACAATAAAGTTGAATTCTATTCTATTCTATTAGATTTATTATTTATGCATGTGCTTTTCCCTTTGTGACAAGTCACAATGTCTCAAAAAGCTAAAGAGCAGCTACTCTCTCAAACAATAAGAGTAAGAACAGAGAGTAGAAAGCACTGGTTTTCTCATTTTAGAGCTGAGGTGCACAGTTCCCGTGCACAGCCGCCTCTGACCTAAAAATTGCTGGAAAATAAGAAATCACTTGTGAAAGATCATACACAGTTTCAACATTAAGTATCCTCAGCATCAGTGCACCTGGTACTGTAACTCATGACTCTGGTGCATTGCTCAGGGTTTGCTGTAAATATTCTTGTATTCTTGTCTGAGCTTTATTTAGTTTACACCAAATTGTTGTCCAACATAATCTTAAAGACTGTTTTTCCTTCAACATAAGAAATACATTTTCTGACACATGGCATCTCCTTTGAGCCTTCTCTTTATTTAAAAAATAAACTAATCTCTAGTTTAGTCATTATTGTAAGGTCACAGTGTTAAGGGTTTTTTTGAAGTGGGTGAGTTGTTTGCTTGTTTGTTTTTTTTTACTTCACAATATTTGTTTGAATAGCTGAAAAGCTTCTATTCAAGGATTTGTCACAAAGTTTAACACTGAGACTTAGAGCCTGTATTATATATTAGAAAACATTTAGTGCATGGGATTGAAAAAAGTGGCATTTTAAAGGACAAAATCAGGACAAGTGTCTGTTGTAGTTTTGCTGTAAACAAGAAGGCAGGGAAGGGGGTGGAAACGCCCCGCTGGTTTTTTTTATGCACTAATTACAGAGGATAGAATATAGGTTGGATAGTTAAACATATGAATGAGAAAACAATATTTATGCAGTCACTACATTGATGGTCATGAGGCCCTTTACAGAAAGTGGGGGAAAGGATAAAATGAGACACTACACCACATAGACAGAAAACACTTTTTTGGGAAATTCATGGGGTGCAGGCATTTTTTGACATGGGTCTGGATTTAGAAATTCATAGTTTCTCCTTTATGTAAATATAAAGCTACAGTAGGGGACAATTAGCTTAAAACTGGAAGAGAGAACAAAAAGGGCTAGTTTGACTTCATCCAAAATTTTTATTTATTATTTTGGTAAATAAAACTAAAAATAACAAATGTTTTTGACTATTTAAAGGATGGGGGAATTCATAAGAAGTGAGTTTTGGGGGAAAATTTTACTGTTTTTTTGTTTTGCAATAGGGCAAAAAAAAAAAAACAGTTTGCAATCAGGAAATAGATTTAAAGCAAAATTTCAACGGTACTAAAAAATGATTTTTTTTTTTTTAAAAGTTTAAATTTTTTCACATTTTGATTTTAATTAAAAACTAGCTGATGGGAGCCTGTATTCATTTTAAATGGTTTTTTTATTTTA
>JAQSNX010008379.1:0-13263 GCA_029532605.1 Oreochromis grahami
TGTTGTGCCCTTAAACAGGGGAAATAGTGAGGAGAGGTGAAAGAACGGCACAGACACGCAGCTCTCACTCACTCGTCTTGTATTGAGTGAAGCGGAGGCGCGAACCCACCTACTGGAGCCCTGAGGCATTACCAAGGGATCGACGCACAATCAACCCAGACAGAACTTTCACTACTTATCTCCCTCTATATTCCCACTGCATATTCTATTCGAAAACAGTCAAAGCAACAAATAAAACATTAATAAAGACATGACATGAAATGTAAGGAACAGAGATGTACAACTAATCAAAACTAATCAAATTTATGAATTTATGATCCACCACATACTCCCCCTCAGAATAGATGTTGTCCTCAACATCCAAATGTTTAACATTTAGCACAAACGTGGAGTTATGACCATTAATATCATCAAAACCACATACAATAAACCATTGCATACTATAACTGTTTCTTGTACCTTATATGTACTCTTAAAAAATTGTTTCACAAGCTGGAACTCTTTTCATACATTCTTTAGTGTGGGTTATTGCCCAAAGTCTTTCAGTGTTCTCATACAGTCTGTATGAATTACAGTGTCCATGCAGTTACATTAACACAGTCTGCTGCTGGCTTGTAAACAAAGTCCTTTTGGTGCAGCTTGTCAAAGCAGTCACTCTCTCTTTTGACAAATGTCCATGAAAGTGATACAAGTGGCCGTACCCATGTGGTGTGCTTTGGATGTGTGTGTTAAGCTGCAAGCACAATATGAATCAGTTCAATGTCAAGTCACTTTGAATATGAATTCTGTGTTAAACAGTCCATTTACTTGTGGTTGGCGTGGAGTGTAAGTACATTGTCTCTGTTCAGTAATGTGTTTCGTGTGTGATCACAATGTTTCTTTTCACTCAAGTCCATACAGTTATCAGTGGCAGTATGCCTGAACAGTCCGTGGAACCATGAAGTGTGTATGATGTGATGGTGTTCTCAGGTTATAGCAAGCTGGTGAACCAAGCCGATCATATGTGAAGATCTTTGGTGGCTTGCGCTCTCTACTCGGTCGCTGACGCTCTTGCTCACTGGTCCTGCTGTGTTTGTCTGGAACAGGTTCCTCCACTGATGGTTCCTCCACATAATTTTCCTCTTGGTCAGGTAGTTGTTCACATTGGTTCAGTACTTCATGTTCATTCTCTGGCTCAGATGACACGTTTTCCACTGTTTGAAGATGTTTGGCTGGTTCATCAGTCCTCATAGGATTCAGTGTCGGAGGGTTAAGTGGCTCAAATGGCTGCTGAGATGACACTGGATAGTACTCATCATCGTCATCCTCTTCCTCAGCTTGTTCCACTTCCTCACTTGTCTCCACAGCTCTTTTTCTTGTTCGTGGTCGCACTTCAGTTTCAACAGGCAGATGGTCACATGGCAGAAGAAGATTGCGATGCAATATTCTTGATCTCCCTTTTGCTTTCTCAGGTCTGAGTTCATAAACTGGGATATCTCTGCTGACCTGACGAACGACTGTGTGAACCACATCCTCCCAGTGGTTCCTCAGCTTGCCTGGACCTCCTCCGAGGTGTCATGTTCCTTATTAAAACACGATCACCTGGCTGTAATACTGAGCTCCTCACCTTGCTGTCATAATGTCTTTTACTTCTTACAGCTGCTTTATGAGCGTTTTCTCTGGTGATCTCATATGCTTCTTCCATGCCTTGTTTCCATTTTACCATGTAGTCATGATGATTGCCATCTCCTTGTTCTGAGGTCAAGCTGAACAGCATGTCAATTGGCAATCGTGGGGAGCGTCCGTATAACAAGTAAAAAAAGGGGAAAATCCAGTTACTTCGCTGCGGGTACAATTGTAGGCATAAATCAGTTTGTTAAGCGAGTCCTTCCAGTTAGTTTTCTGACTAACTGAAAACACTTGGTGTTCGCTCGCTTTGTGGTAGAGTATCACTTCCTGTTCCTGCTCAAACACAGTGGTGTTTCTGAGTAGCTTTTCTGCTTAGCAATTTAATTTAAATCTTTTGATACATCCCTTTTTCATAGTATAATCTTAACGTGCTTCATCTGAATCACCCTTTCTGTGTACTCACTACCTAATTTATAGCCAAAGTATTCACTCACTGTCTCTTTACTGTTTCGCTAGCTTAGCCTCGTAGCCGACTCGCTAGCACCATGGCTACTTCACCTGTCCCTCCTGCACTTTCCTGCTCATTGTGTCAGATGTTTAGTTACTCCTCGGCCTCCTTTAGCAGTAATGATACCTGTAACAAATGTAGCATATTTGCAGCTCTGGAGGCCAGGATTACTGAATTGGAGACTCGGCTTCGCACCCTTCATTCACCCGTAGCTAGCCAGGCCCCTGTAGCTGGTGCAGCCGAAGATAGCGTAGGCCCCGCTAGCTGTTCCCCGGCAGACCCCAAGCAGCTGGGGAAAGAGGGCGGCTGGGTGACGGTGAGGAGGAAGCATAGTCTTAAACTGAAGCCCCAGGTACACCACCAACCTGTTCATGTGTCTAACCGTTTTCCCCACTCGGCGACACACCCGCCGGGGGTCAAACTCTGGTAATTGGTGATTCTGTTCTCAGACATGTGAAGCTAGAGACACCGGCAACCATAGTCAATTGTCTTCCAGGGGCCAGAGCAGGCGACATTGAAGGAAATTTAAAACCGCTGGCTAAGGGTAAACGTAAATACAGTAAGATCATAATTCACGTCGGCAGTAATGACACCCGGTTACGCCAATCGGAGGTCACTAAAATCAATATTGAATCGGTGTGTAACTTTGCCAAAACAATGTCGGACTCTGTAGTTTTCTCTGGTCCCCTCCCCAATCAGACCAGGAGTGACATGTTTAGCCGCATGTTCTCCTTAAATTGCTGGCTGTCTGAGTGGTGTCCCAGAAACGATGTGGGCTTCATAGATAATTGGCAAACCTTCTGGAGGAAACCTGGTCTTGTTAGGAGAGACGGCATCCATCCCACTTTGGATGGAGCAGCTCTCATTTCTAGAAATATGGACAGATTTATTAAACCCCCCAAAATATGACTATCCAGAGTTGGGACCAGGAAGCAGAGTTCCAGTCTTACACGCCTCTCTGCAGCTCTCTCTCCTCCCCCCCCCCCCCCCCCCAAAAACCCATCTCCATTGAGACTGTGTCAGTTCCCAAAAAGACAAAAAACAAACCAAAAACCAGCAATAAACAACTTAAACATAAAAAATCACAAAGAAAGAACAATACAGTATCCACATCTGAACCAAAGAGTAAAACAGTGAAATGTGGATTATTAAATATTAGGTCTCTCTCCTCCAAGTCTCTGTTAGTACATGACTTAATAATTGATCAACAAATCGATTTACTCTGCCTTACAGAAACCTGGTTGCAGCAGGATGATTATGTTAGTTTAAATGAATCAACACCCCCGAGTCATTCTAACTACCAGAAATCTCGAAGCACAGGCCGAGGGGGCGGTGTGGCAGCAATTTTTCACACCAGCCTATTAATTAACGAAAGACCAAGACAGACTTTTAATTCATTTGAAAGCCTGATGCTTAGCCTCGTCCACCCCAGCTGTAAAACTCAGAAACCAGTCTTACTTGTTATCATCTATCGTCCACCTGGGCCTTACACAGAGTTTCTCTCTGATTTCTCAGACTTTTTATCTGATTTAGTGCTCAGCTCAGATAAAATAATTATTGTGGGTGATTTTAACATCCATGTAGATGCTAAAAATGACAGCCTCAACATGGCATTTAATCTGTTATTAGACTCAATTGGCTTCTCTCAAAATGTAAAAGAACCCACCCACCACTTTAATCACACTCTAGATCTTGTTTTAACGTATGGCATAGAAACTGAACATGTAACAGTGTTTCCTGAGAACCCTCTGCTGTCTGATCATTTCCTGATAACATTTACATTTACAATAATTGATTACACAGCAGTGGAGAGTAGACTTTATCAAAGTAGATGTCTTTCTGAAAGTGCTGTAACTAAGTTTAAGAATATAATCCACCCACTGTTATCATCTTCAATGCCCTGTACCAACATAGAGCAGAGCAGCTATCTGAACGCTACTCCAACAGAGGTCGATTATCTTGTTAATAATTTTACCTCCTCACTACGTACGACTCTGGATACTGTAGCTCCTGTGAAAACTAAGGCCTCAAATCCAAAGTCCCTGACTCCGTGGTATAATTCTCAAACACGTAGCCTAAAGCAGATAACTCGTAAGCTGGAGAGGAAATGGCGTGTCACAAATTTAGAGGATCATCATTTAGCCTGGAGAAATAGTTTGCTGCTTTATAAGAAAGCCCTCCGCAAAGCCAGAACATCTTACTATTCGTCACTGATTGAAGAAAATAAGAACAACCCCAGGTTTCTCTTCATCACTGTAGCCAGGCTGACAAACAGTCAGAGCTCTACTGAGCCAACCATCCCTTTAACGTTAACTAGTAATGACTTCATGAACTTCTTCACAAATAAAATTTTTATCATTAGAGAAAAAATTACCAGTAATCATCCCACAGATGTAATATTATCTACAGCTACTTTTAGTACCATCAATGTTAAGTTAGACTCTTTTTCTCCAATTGATCTTTCTGAGTTAACTTCAATAATTAATTCCTCCAAACCATCAACGTGTCTTTTAGACCCCATTCCTACAAAACTGCTCAAAGAGGTCCTGCCATTAATTAATGCTTCAATCTTAAATATGATCAACCTATCTCTAATAATCGGCTATGTACCACAGGCCTTCAAGGTGGCTGTAGTTAAACCTTTACTTAAAAAGCCATCTCTAGACCCAGCTGTCTTAGCTAATTATAGGCCAATCTCCAACCTTCCTTTCATATCAAAAATCCTTGAAAGAGTAGTTGTCAAACAGCTAACAGATCATCTGCAGAGGAATGGCTTATTTGAAGAGTTTCAGTCAGGTTTCAGAGCTCATCACAGCACAGAAACAGCTTTAGTGAAGGTTACAAATGATCTTCTTATGGCCTCTGACAGTGGACTCATCTCTGTGCTTGTCCTGCTAGACCTCAGTGCTGCATTCGATACTGTTGACCATAATATCCTATTAGAGCGATTAGAACATGCTGTAGGTATTACAGGTACTGCACTGCAGTGGTTTGTATCATATCTATCTAATAGACTCCAATTTGTGCATGTAAATGAAGAGTCCTCTTCACACACTAAGGTCAATTATGGTGTTCCACAGGGTTCAGTGCTAGGACCAATTCTATTTACATTATACATGCTTCCCTTAGGCAGCATCATTAGAAGACATAGCATAAATTTTCACTGCTATGCAGATGACACACAGCTCTATCTGTCCATGAAGCCAGGTAACACAGACCAATTAGTTAAACTGCAGGAATGTCTTAAAGACATAAAGACCTGGATGGCCGCTAACTTTCTGCTTCTTAATTCAGATAAAACTGAGGTTATTGTACTCGGCCCTGAAAATCTTAGAAATATGGTATCTAAGCAGATTCTTACTCTGGATGGCATTACCTTGGCCTCCAGTAATGCTGTGAGAAACCTTGGAGTCATTTTTGACCAGGACATGTCCTTCAACGCACATATTAAACAAATATGTAAGACTGCTTTCTTCCATTTGCGCAACATCTCTAAAATTAGAAATATCCTGTCTCAGAGTGATGCTGAAAAACTAGTTCATGCATTTATTACTTCCAGGCTGGACTACTGTAATTCTTTATTATCAGGATGTCCTAAAAACTCGCTGAAAAGCCTTCAGCTAATCCAAAATGCTGCAGCAAGGGTACTGACAGGGACTAGAAAGAGAGAGCATATTTCTCCTGTTTTGGCTTCCCTTCATTGGCTTCCTGTTAAATCCAGAATTGAATTCAAAATCCTGCTCCTCACATACAAGGTCTTAAATAATCAGGCCCCATCTTATCTTAATGACCTTGTAGTACCATATCACCCTATTAGAGCACTTCGCTCTTGCACTGCAGGCCTACTTGTTGTTCCTAGAGTATTTAAAAGTAGAATGGGAGGCAGAGCCTTCAGTTTTCAGGCCCCTCTTCTGTGGAACCAACTTCCAGTTTGGATTCGGGAGACAGACACTATCTCTACTTTCAAGATTAGGCTTAAAACTTTCCTTTTTGCTAAAGCATATAGTTAGGGCTGGACTAGGTGACCCTGAATCCTCCCTTAGTTATGCTGCAATAGACGTAGGCTGCCGGGGATTCCCATGATGCATTGAGTTTTTCCCTTCCAGTCACCTTTCTCACTCACTATGTGCTAATAGACCTCTCTGCATCGAATCATATCTGTTATTAATCTCTGTCTCTCTTCCACAGCATGTCTTTATCCTGTTTTCCTTCTTTCACCCCAACCGGTCGCAGCAGATGGCCGCCCCTCCCTGAGCCTGGTTCTGCCGGAGGTTTCTTCCTGTTAAAAGGGAGTTTTTCCTTCCCACTGTCGCCAAAGTGCTTGCTCATAGGGGGTCATATGATTGTTGGGTTTTTCTCTGTATTTATTATTGTGCTATCTACTGTACAATATAAAGCGCCTTGAGGCGACTTTTGTTGTGATTTGGCGCTATATAAATAAAATTGAATTGAATTGAATTGAATTGACTCTCTGAGAGTGTTTTCAGCATCTGGAGTAGTGTCCTATTAAACCGCTCCACCTGTCCGTTCCCTTGGGGATGGTAGGGAGTAGTCCTGGACCCAGCAACTCCACAGTAGTTTTTCAGTTGTGCAAACAGATGATTTTCAAATTCAGCACCTTGATCATGATGTATTCGTGCTGGAAAGCCAAATCTTAAAGCATAGTCATTAAAGATTTTGTCTGCAGCCGTTTTACCTGATTTGGAAGTTGTGGCATACGCTTGGGTGAAGCGTGTGAAATGGTCAATGACTACAAGGATGTATTCATAACCCCCCTTGCACTTGTCAAGGTGCAGGAAATCAATTGAGACAAGTTCAAATGGTTGAGTAGTGACAATATTAGTCAGTGGTGCTCTGCTCTCATGACACGGCTTCTTCTGTTTTATGCAAACACACCTTCTGGTCACATAATCCTCTACTTCCCGTTGCATATAGGGCCAGTAAAACCGGTCCCGTATCAGTGACAATGTTCTCTCTACACCTTGATGGCCCATTTCATCATGTAGCTCCTTTAGTACAGTACTTTTGTGTATTTCTGGTAGGACCAACTGTTTTCTGTTTGCTGTTTTTCTGTGCAAGATCCCATTGTCATCCATCTCCAATTTGTCCCACTCCCTCAGGAGACATATGATCTGTGGGCTGAGTTTTCTTAGGTCTGAACGTGATGGTTTTTCCTGTGCTAGTTTGCACTGAATTACAGGTCCAATAGTCGGATCACTTCTCTGGTCCTGTTTGATCTGGCCTTTTGTCAGTGGAATGATGGAAACATCTGTGGCCATGGCTGAACACCTGGCTGAGACACCCATGGACCATGACACATTGGAGTCATCCTGCCTTTCCACTGCCTGTGTGGTTGCTCCAATTACATCGTATGCCATTTCCTCTGTGCATTCATTCATAAATGTTTCCATGTCTACTGGCATCCTTGAGAGGCTGTCTGCATCCACATTTTCCTTACCAGGGCGATATTTAATCGTAAAGTGGAAATCTGCCAGTTCTGCTACCCATCGACACCCTGTTGCATTCAATTTGGCAGTGGACAGTACATAGGTAAGTGGATTATTGTCGGTGTACACGGTGAAGAATGGTGCATAATATAGGTAATCACGGAATTTTTCTGTGACAGCCCACTTGAGAGCAAGAAACTCTAACTTGCCTGAATGCAGATGGTAATTCTTCTCAGCTGCAGTTAAAGTGCGGGAACCATAAGCAATCACACGAAGCTTTCCATTCTGCTTTTGGTACAACACGGCACCTAATCCCTGGTTTGACGCATCAGTGTGGAGGGTGAATGGCTGTGAAAATTCTGGAAAGCCTAGAACAGGGGGCTGAGTTAGACAGTCTATCAGCTGTTCCAGTGCTAATTGGTGCATGTCGGTCCACTCAATAGGTGTGCTCGAAGGGACACTACACCTGTTTCGCTTTGTTTGCCACTTTAATTTTGTGTTTCGCTGGGTCTCAGCATCTGCAGGTCCCTTGAGCAGGTCATACAGAGGATTTGCAATTCTGGCAAAATCCTTGATGTATTGTCTGTAATAACTTAGTAGGCCCAACATTGCTCTTAGTTCACCAACAGTACCTGGCCGTTTGTTTTTCAAAGCTGTCACAGCAGCGGTGTCTGCGGGGTCTATCCTGCTTCCCTCTGCTGACACAATCCTGCCAAGGTACCTCACTTCTGTCCTGAACAGGTCGCACTTCCTTGGTTTGAGTTTGATTCCGTACTCCCTGAGTCGGCGCAGCACTTTCCTGACATCCTCAACATGATCCTCAAACGTTCTGCTAAAGACAAGGACATCATCGAGGTAAGGCACACATATTTCATCCCTTAACCCTTCTAAGCACTCCTCCATGAAGCGTTGAAATGCTGCTGGAGCATTCATCAGTCCAAATGGGATTCTGACCCACTCATACAGGCCCCAGGGGGTCACAAAAGCTGTTAGGTGTTTACTGTCTTTGCCCATGAACCCCTGGTGGTATGCTTTACCCTGGTCCAGTAGAGAAAAGAGAGTGTTGCCACCTAAGTTGTCCATGATGTCCTGTACTCTGGGAATGGGGTGGCGGTCTGGGTGAGTCTTCCTATTCAGCTCTCGGTAGTCAATACACAAGCGCAGTGTACCGTCTTTTTTTCTCACACAGACTACCGGAGAGGAGTAAGATGAGTTAGATTTTTCCACCCACCCCTGAGCTATTAGGTCCTGTAGGTAATTTTTCATTTCCTGATACAAGGGTTTTGGTACAGAGAGATAAGTCCGTGTGACTGGCTCATTATCTTTCAATGAAATGTTCATTTGCAAGTTTTCAACACAGCCTATGTCATCATCAGATTTAGAGAATGACTCTGATTCTTCTCGTAACATCTGACTAACAGCTTGTCTCTGGTGGTCATTCAGGTGAGTCAAATCGACAGGTGGGTCCCATTGTGCACTTTTAGGTGTGTTCTCACCTGAGCTCTTAGCCTGGATGGGACAGACTGATGCAGTAGGAAGGCAGTCAGTTTTGAATACATTAGCAGGATATATTGACGCAACAGACTGCACAGTTCCAATAACAGTCCTACTTGGCAGTGTGATGTCATGGCTAGTGGGATTTTGTACACTAATGACAATTTTTGGTGTCATACCAGTCTTTACTAAAACAAGGGTATCACAGAACTCGAGTCCTTCAGGCCACTGTGGGTTCTCATGAGGCTCGAAGATCAGGGTTCTATCTTCTTTGAAAGGCGGGGCTTGCACTCGACACTCGATTTGGATGGAGCTGTGTTTAGGCACTTCAACTCTCTCATTTGTTGTTCTTACACTGTGCTCACATGGCTGTCCCACTGTCACTGCATTAACAAAAGCTCTTGCCCTACTCTTTCTGAGGTGAGGAAAAGCTACTTTTACTGTTTTCATGAGTTTCTCTTTATTCTTATTGTTTGTCTGATCCTGTACTCTGTTTGCAACTAGGTGTGAAATCACATTAAAGCCAATTATGGGGCATGACTGTTGGTTGCCTTTTAATACTAACACAGGTATTAGCAGATCTTCATCATTAGCAGTAAGTCTGAAGCTTACCTCGAGCCAACCAATATATGGTATTTCCGTCCCATTGGCTGCTTCAAGTTGCAGTGGTTCAAGTGGGTCTACTAGTTCTGCTATATCTCTTAGTTGGACATCAGGCAAATGGGTCTGTTTCCAGGCCGCATCTACAGCACAAATTTGTGAACCTGTGTCCCAAAGTGCCTGGATTCTTTGGTTGTGCAGAAAGCACTGAATGAGACATTTCTCTCCTACAAGCTCTTTTACAGTAGGCATCTTCACTGAATTACTTCTTTTCCTACACTTTGGTTTGCAACTTGACTGTGTTTCCTGTTTCTTAATAGATGAACATGTATATGGCTTACAGTATCTTTTGTGCACAGACCAGTGTGTCTCTTGACAGTCTTTTGAGCAGTACAATGTTATTTTACAAACAGAACAACATTTTAACTTCATATTCTCTTCCTTTCCTTCACAGTTAGCACAATATTGGGACTTTTCAATGCTGTCGGTTGCCCCATGTCCCGTGGGAGCAACCTCCCTTAGTTTAAAGGGCTCCCTTTATCTGATTTGGTCAGTCTAGGTGCTTTACAACCTGCACGGAAATGCTCACTACTCCCGCACCTAAAACAATGCTGACAATATTCCTCACCTGCCTGCACACATGCAAAACATCTGGGGCGGTGACGTGGTGAGGGATAATATCGCTGTGGTGCAAATCTTTGTTGAAACTGTGCTGTCCCATGCACATGCCCAGGTCCATGTGCTGAGTGGTATTCCTGTGCTGCTGCAGGAGGGTGCTGGTGGTAAAATGGCATGCAGTTTTGTTCAGCCTTAATGGGGAAGGGCTGCTGAGGTGCTGGGGTTGTCTTTTGAATGGTTTCTCTGATTTGGGAAACTTCAGCCCTCAAGTCTTTCAGCAGTACCATGTCAGCACGCATTTCTTTTATTTCTGTTAGAAGATCAGGGATAGAGGAGCTGGTTTCTCTTGGGCTGTGCTTCTCTTTCCCACTGGGGAATCATTAGACTGGACAGTATTTACAGCTGTTACTCGTGATGGAGCGGCGTGTTTCTTTTTGTCCTGTCTTTCCTTTTCATTTGCGACTGCGATATTTACCTTCTCGAGCAATAACTCATCTGAAGTATTTGTTTGCAGGAGGTAAGGTTGCAGGTCACTTTTAATATTGTCATTCTGAAGACCAGTCAGGACAGTATGCATGAAAAGGCTCTGGACTAGTGCTGGGTCATACTTTAGACTGGACTCAACCTCCTGAGAAGCAAACAGGATTTTCTGTCTCAAGTCCATTGTCCTGATCAAGAAATTTTGGGGTGTCTCTTTACTACTCTGAACCTCAGAGGTAAGTTGTTTGTATAACTCTGTGGCACCTTTCTCCTGGTAATGAGACCTGAGGATTCTCCTAAGAGCAGGTAATGTGAGGTTTTCTTTTCCTTCAAGATAACTCCTTAGCTGCAAGCCTGGCGTGATAGCACGAATTACAGCATCAGTGATTTCTGATTCTGGGTAGCCTCTATTGATCCCGCTTTCAATTTGTCTGGCCAGACTGGAAAATGTCAGCCTGTCTTTTTGCCCCGGCTCTCCTATTTGGCCTGATATCTTAAAATCTTTGCGCCACATGGAACTGTTTGGTGCTGTTGGAACAATGTTTCTCACTGGGGTGCGAGGACTTAAGGCAGGATTCATGCTATTCCTCATCAAGTCATGCATTTCACCCTCTTTTTGTTCTAAGAGCAGTCTTAATGTCTCTATCTCTTCCTGGCTACTTTCTTGGTCCTGAACAGCTGGGTCCACTGTTTCATTCACACTTTGTTTTTTATCCATTTGTATGTCACTTATAATGTCCTGGACATTAAGAAGTTCTGACATACCTTCGTCCTCTCGGGTAGCCAGCTCTGTTCGTTCAAGGTGCTTAACTAAATGTGAGACTAGCTGACTGCGCGTTTTATTAATCACAAACTCTTTTCCTGGTCCGGAGATTTGAAGTACATCACATAATTTAATCAGCTGCTCTAAGGTCAGTTGATACAGTGTTCCTTTAATCTCCAGCTCTAGCTTTTCTAATTCAGACTCCATGTTGTCAGAGGAGTTAGCACAAGCAGTCAGCTGAGAAATGATCAGACTTAGTTGGCTTTTACTGCCCCCTAGTGGTCACCTTTTCACTTCAAGATACAGACACCAACGTAGGTCTAGCAATGTCTCTGCTGCTTTGCTATGCTCCTTTCTGATACCTGGGTCGTTGGGGGGGGGGGGGGGGGGATGATCAACGAGAGGATTTCTCTTACAGGTCAGGGATGGTCCTCAAATCAATCATCCCAGCGGTGCCTCCAAATGTTGTGCCCTTAAACAGGGGAAATAGTGAGGAGAGGTGAAAGAACGGCACAGACACGCAGCTCTCACTCTCACTCGTCTGTATTGAGTGAAGGAGGCGCGCGAACCCACCTACTGGAGCCCTGAGGCATTACCAATGGGATCGACGCACAATCAACCCAGACAGAACTTTCACTACTTATCTCCCTCTATATTCCCACTGCATATTCTATTCTGAAAACAGTCAAAGCAACAAATAAAACATTAATAAAGACATGACATGAAATGTAAGGAACAGAGATGTACAACTCCAAAACTAATCAAATTTATGAATTTATGATCCACCACATTGCACAGATCATGTTGTCAGTGATTGTTCCCACTCCATAGTTACAGTTACACTGTCTGTTTCCCACAACAGGAACCTCCACCTCCATCAGGTTTTGTGGAGAAGGAAGGGACACTGAGACGAACAAAAAAATTAAACAAAAATCTGCTCAAAAAGTTCAACTTCTATTGTCATATCTGCTTGTGGAACATATGGGTGGTCAGTATAAATTTGGTACTAGAATCATCTTGTAGCCACGATTCCTCATGTATCAACCTCATTTTATAATAACCTCATGTTTTAAAAGCCATCCATCCATCCTTCTTCTTCCGCTTTATACCTAAGCAGAGAAGCCCAGACCTCCCTTTCCCCAGCCACCTCCTCTAGCTTGTCTGGGGAGATACCAAGGCGTTCCCAGGCTAGCTGAGAGATATAATCTCTCCAGCGTGTCGTGGGTCTGCCCTGGGGCCTTCTCCCGGTGGAACATGCCCGGAACACCTCCCCATGAGGTGCCCAGGAGGCATCCTTGTCAGATGCCCGAACCACTTCAACTGGCTCCTTTCGATGTGGAGAAGCAGTCGGTCTACTCTGAGCCTCTTCCAGATGGCTGAACCTCTCACCCTATCTCTAAGGAAGAGGCCAGCCACCCTTCGGAGGAAGCTCATTTCCAATGCTTGTATCTGCTATCTCGTTCTTTCGGTCGTGACCATAGGTGAGGGTAGGGACTTAGATCGACCGGTAAATTGAGAGTTTTGCTTTTAAGCTCAGCTCATTCTTCACCATGAGGGACTGATGCAGCGAGACCCAAGATACTTAAACTCCTCCACTTGAGGCAGGAACTCATCTCTGACCCGGCGTGAGCACTCCATCCTTTTCCGGATGAGAACCATGGCCTCAGATTTGGAGGTACTGATCCTCAATTCCGATGCTTCACACTCAGCTGCAAACCGTTCCAGTGCGAGCTGGAGGCCGTTAC
>JAQSNX010008380.1:0-22628 GCA_029532605.1 Oreochromis grahami
GGCTGTGCAAATACAAACTTCTGTGGTGCATTTGATGACCTGCAGAGGAGAACAAGTCGGGCTTTTCAGTATCTATTACAGATGAACTGGATATCACAGCATGTTGTTAATCCATCATATCAAACTAAACAGTGTTGCTGCTGTAAATATCCTCCAATAAAGTCAGATGAGGGCTTCTGTTGCCAGGTAACGATGACGTCACACTGGATCTTCTGATCTTTAGCATCGTAGCTCTCGGAATCTGATGTTGGCTCATGTGTTGTCATTCACCAACATGACGTTGGCCTCACCTTAACCCACTGATGCTGAACACACAGACCCACTGATAGAACTGTTTGATCAGGTTTATGCAGCGTCACCATTAATGTCACATTTAATCAGACCACATTTACATTACAAGCCCACTACAACCCAGTACTTTAAAAGAAAAATTAAATCATAATATAAATTACCGTAGTAATTTTCCACACCATTAAGATGTTTAATGTTCAGTGTGATGGACCGAGTTGAAAAACAGGAGTCCCAGGAATTATTAGAAAAATATAGTTTTCATTTATTTAACCTCCAAAAATTATATTTACAAAAGTATTAAATGTTGAGCTCATAAAAGAGGTCAAAGAAACAAAACTGAACTCAGACAAAGACTGCAAACTTAACAACCCAAATGACTGCCCAAACAAACATAATTGACCTATACATGAAATGACACACAAGGGTATAATGGCTGATCAGACCATTGTGACACATGAGGGGTAACAAACAAACAATCATAAATCACAACACAATGCAGTACAATCTAGTTTGTTAATAAACTAAAAACTAAAGAAGAAAATCAAAACCATTAAACCCTAAACTCAAATATTTAATTAAATACAAATACTCTGTTTTTAAATTGAAGAAAACACACATTCTCCCCTTCAGCAGGAAGTGGTGGTGTGGTCCAATTATCCCCCTTTGCATATAATGGTTTCAATCCTTGGCTGCCATCTTTTATCCAGCAACTCCCAGGGATGATGGCAGGTAAGAAATAAAAAGACAAAGGTTAGTCAAAAATCAAAGTAATGAAGTGGTATGAATACATAAGTAAACTAAATGTGCGTGCTTACAAATAGAACAAATGTATCCAAACCAATCAATAAAGTTATCGGAAACTAAAGTGTGTTACTATGTTCAAATGAAGAAATTAAAATACAAGAGTTACCGACTTTAGAGTGTGGCCACGGGTTTGGCCATCACATTCAGACACACCTGTAATGCCGTCCTCTAGCCGGATATCATTAGGAGCAGCCACGTGTAAAAAATAAAAGAAAAAAACCGCTTCCAGTTTTGTATTGGTTTGTATCAAACTGGGGTCTGTCTGTACTGGATCTGGATTCATCATCGTCCCTTCAACAGTGACACAGCGATCCGGCTCACCAATTGGTGATAACAACCTACTGAGCTTGCTAGCAGATGCAGGAGGGCCAATCTGAGTGACAGTTATCGGGCTGATAAATGCTAATAACGCCCATTGATGGACTGATGACATCCGAAGTGAGCCTCCTTGTGTCCTTCAGTCACAACCTGGTTCATCTTCATCTTAACTTCCTGCTTCTATCGTGGTTGAAGCTCATGAATCCTCCGGACATCAAACACTGATGGTGTTATTGGAGCTGAGTGAAGATTGATGGCTTTATTATCCATGCTGTGATACATGGCAACTGTCAGATGTTACTGCCGCCTCCTGCAGTTGCTTGTGTGGGCGTGTCCTACCATCTCTCCTGCCTTAGGTGCCACCTTTTTCTTTTCTCTGCAGCTGACACCCATCAGCAATTAAAGGTATTTCAGAGAAAGGTGATTAATCGCTAGATGGGTATATTAAGTAATATTATATTAGGGAAATCTTCCTATACATATTTCTGACCTGGGGGTATAATTGATTTAAAAATGGAAAGGAAAAATGCTTATGGACTTGCAAATTAAAAACATGATGCATCTAAGGTAACCCTTTACATTTTTATTGAAGAAGAGAATTTGTTCCACTGTGCGATGGCCGAACTGTTCCTTTTCGTGGAGAGAATTTCTCCTGCATTAAGGAAAATCCCTTCACATGGCACAGAGGAGGCTGGAGTGCAGAAAACCTGGTAGAGATGCAGTTATGGCTCCACAAACTATCAACTAAAGAGAATGAATAAATTAAATTGCTGCACATTTTTCAGACTAACATTTTAAGATTATTAAAAAATATATATATAATTTTTATAACATTAAATGTAAAGAGTCCAATGGAAGTTTGCTAAAGTTATTTAATGATATTTATATTATGAAAAGCAGATTTTTGACATTACATTTTTCCAGTTTTCGGATAAAATAAACACACACAAAACAAAAGCAAACAGCCAGAACACAAAGCTGTGTTTGCACATGCTTAGTGCGACAGGATGTTGGCTGCTGTGAAAGCTGAATGCTCTCTGGTTAGAAGTGATGTCACACATTAGGATAACTAACGAGGGGTGATTGTGGCTCAAGAGTTGGGAGTTCGCCTTGTAATCAGAAGATTGCCGGTGCGAGCCCCGGCTTGGACAGTCTTGGTCGTTGTGTCCTTGGGCAAGACACTTCACCCGTTGCCTGCTGGTGGTGGTCAGAGGTGGTGCCAGTGTCCGGCAGCCTCGCCTCTGTCAGTGCACCCCAGGGTGGCTGTGGCTACAATGTAGCTGCCATCACCAGTGTGTGAATGTGTGTGTGAATGGGTGGATGACTGGATGTGTAAAGCGCTTTGGGGTCCTTAGGGACTATTAAAGCGCTATACAAATACAGGCCATTTACAGGCCAACTATGCTAGCTCTCTGTCAGAGTACCAGGGCCTCGCTTTCAATTCAATTCAATTTTATTTATATAGCGCCAAATCACAACAAAAGTCGCCTCAAGGCGCTTTATATTGTACAGTAGATAGCACAATAATAAATACAGAGAAAAACCCAACAATCATATGACCCCCTATAAGCAAGCACTTTGGCGACAGTGGGAAGGAAAAACTCCCTTTTAACAGGAAGAAACCTCCGGCAGAACCAGGCTCAGGGAGGGGCGGGGCCATCTGCTGACTGGTTGGGGTGGGAGAAGGAAAACAGGATAAAGACATGCTGTGGAAGAGAGACAGAGATTAATAACAGATATGATTCGATGCAGAGAGGTCTATTAGCACATAGTGAGTGAGAAAGGTGACTGGAAGGGAAAAACTCAATGCATCATGGGAATCCCCGGCAGCCTACGTCTATTGCAGCATAACTAAGGGAGGATTCAGGGTCACCTGGTCCAGCCCTAACTATATGCTTTAGCAAAAAGGAAAGTTTTAAGCCTAATCTTGAAAGTAGAGATAGTGTCTGTCTCCTGAATCCAAACTGGAAGCTGGTTCCACAGAAGAGGGCCTGAAAACTGAAGGCTCTGCCTCCCATTCTACTTTTAAATACTCTAGGGACAACAAGTGGGCCTGCAGAGCGAGAGCGAAGTGCTCTAATAGGGTGATATGGATTTTACCACATGACTCTCAGTACACAGAATGATGTGTGCTGTAAACAGGAAGCAGAGGAGCAGGACTGAGGTAAACCTCCTGAGGGATCAAACTGAGACTGAGCTCCAGATGTTTCCACATGTTTCTGCTCTGCGTGTGTTTGATGATTATTTCAGGTATAGGTGATGGAATATGACCAGTCTGCTGTGAGCCTGCTTCTGACAGCGCCTCACTGCTCTGTGCTGCCCCCTGCCGGCTCTGATCATTACTAAGTCCTTGCTGCCACTTTATTAGGTACAGCTTGCTAACACAGGCTCAGACCTGCTTTGCCTTTGGAGCAAAGCCTTAAATCTTCATGGCTCAGATTCAGCGAGGTGCTGGAAACATCCCTGAGTCATGTGATCAGTGAAGTCTGGTTTAGCACTGACAGGTGTGTGTGTGTGTGTGTGTGTGTCCCCGTAGGGAAATTACTCCTCTGCATTTAACCCATTCACCCCAGTGAAGCAGTGGGCAGCCACCAATGCAGCGCCCGGGGAGCAGTGTGTAGGGATGGTACCTTGCTCAGGGGTACCTCAGGGTAGCCGTTCAGTGGAGTCTAACCCCCGACCTTCCGATCATGGGGAAACCACTCTACCTACTGAGCTATCCCTGCCCCAATAGAAAAGTGCATCCACATAAACAGGGTATATAATAATATTAATAATCAAAGAATGATTTTCAGCTCTTCAGCCCTTTGTCTGTGTGTGTTTGTGATGACAGTAAATAAATGTCAGACTTACAGCTCCTGTTTTACTGCATTAAAGTGAAAAGATGACTTCAGTGCTTTGACATGGATGGTAGTGAAAGCAGGAAATGACAAATGTAGCACAGCAGCAGCATTTAACACGTCTGAGCTGGAAACAGAAACTCTGGTATGAACATCATTCATAGAACAGCTTCCAGCTTCTTTTGCTCGGCTACAGTTTGGATGGATTTGCATTTAAAGATGCAAAGAGACTGAAATGGTGAGGGTCAGGAGGTCAAAGGTCAGAGCTCCTGTGGGTCTGAGGGCGGCCTCACGCTGGAGAAGGATGAAGGAGTCTGACCTGAACCAGTGTTTGACATGAACACATCAGCACTGCTGTCAGTGAGCCTAACGACAGCCGTTAGCATCATGTCAGTGTTTCAGTCATAAAAACACTTCCTGTCACTGTGGTGGTTACAGTGACATCGTGCAGTTTGTGTTTTGACCTCCAGAGGGCGACAAATCAGCACAGACACAGAGCTCCATTCAAACTTTGCTGCCATCAGTAATAATTCTTCAAATATAATCATCAGTGTTTGAGCAGTTATGATATCAGGGACAATCTACACATGTGTGACAATACTGAACATGTCACATGACAAACCTTAAACATCATGTGATCCACTCTCAGTCTGCACTTTCATTCATGACTTCAACAGGATGAAATGAGCTTTGAAACATTCAGTGAAATAGTTTTCATCACAGGATTCATGTGAGCAGCAGATGAACTTTGTACTAACAACATCTTCAATAACAGAGTCTGAATGAAGCTCAGGTGTTGATGCTGTTCACTGATTGGACGGTTGGTTTCAGCTCTGCTCTCAGTCTTTACTGCACAGGTGAAGGTAGAAAGTGTGACTGGATCTATAGACTGGAAACAGAGAAACATGCTGAACATTTGAAGCTTTGCAGCAGAAATGCTCCTGTTACAAATACAGCAAAGCTGATCTGGGATCAGTGTGTTCACTCCTGCAGCTACAACAAGGTTTCATGTCTCCACATGTTAGCATGTGAACTTTACTCTGACTCAGTCTGAGCAGTCAGACGGCATATTTTTAAACAAACATATCAAAACACACACACACAGCTGAGCCCCTCCCACCTGTGCTAAGTTTCAGTTGGAGTCCCGCCTCCTTCCAGGAAGCAGCTCACCTGTGTGTCCGTGATTAGTTTCCAGGTGTGGAGTGGAGCTTGTTATGGTGTGTGTGAAGAAATTGTAAGTTTGATTTGTTTCCTCCTTTAACAGTTTGTCTTTGTATTCGTGGAAACAGCACAAGCTAAAAAAGTCACAAGTTAGTCTTTTACCCACATGTAGTTCATAGTCTATAGATTCTCATGTCTGACTCTGCTTTAAAATACTGCGTCATAAAATGTCCGCTTTGTTCACATCCATAAACGGGTTTGACAGGTTTTACATTTCGAACATAAACTGACTGCTTTTGGTTAATGACAAAAACTATTTAAGTGATCAATTTTTTATATTTTTTACATAAAAGTCACAAGTTTCTTGTTAGGCATAGTATTTATACTATATTCCAAGTTCTAAAATAATACAATACTTATTTAAAGTCATTGGTTTTTGCAAAGTGCCGAGTTACAAATGTTATTCAGTCTCTATCTGTGAAATAATCTGTGAATCAAGGAACATGAACATTTCTAAGAAAATGATTTTTTTTTGTCCAACTATTTACAGGGCCTTGAATATAAAAGCTGAGAGTCTTTAAGCTCTTCTTAACTGACAAACTGTAACATAAATGTTTTTGCTGAACAGCAAGTAAAACTGCCCTATTGTCTAAAAGTAAATCCATGATGCCAATTGTAAGGTTTATATTGTTGATTGTTATTTATGCTTAGAAATATTTACTCATATATGCTTAGAGCTTTCTAATCAATTGCATAATGATAGAGGTTTGATCCTTAGTAGTCTGCAAAGACTCTGTGTGCCTTCCAGAGTGTTCTGACATGCACACACAACTTGGGGTCCTGAGAGAGGTCGTACCTTCTTTTATGGTATAGTTGTCAAGGAGTGCAGTGTGGCAGGCAGGAATAGGACCCAAAATGCAGGCGCTCAGACTCAAGGTACAAACTCAAAGTCACAGCTTTATTGGCTGGCAGGGAAAAAAGGCATACAAACTAACCTAAACTGGGATATCACACACTAAGACTCACGGGGAGACACAGGGAGATCCACACAGCAAGAGGGACGACGCGACAGTGAGCACAGGAAAACACAGGGCTTAAATACACTTGAGGCAGTAATCAAGGGATGAGAGACAGGAGGGAAACACACCTGGGGAAAATCAGGCTAACGAGACAGGGGGAGCAAAGCTAGACACAGACATTAGACAGGAACATGAACCTCCAAAGTAAAGCAGGAAAAAAGACACACTTTACTAGGACACGGACTTGACAGAGTGAGACAGACTAGACACTGAACTAAACCTGCAATAACAACAAAATACTACCCGAATCCTAATACAGCGACACACCAGAACAACAGAAACACAGATTCAATAATAACAAAGCACCAGAGAAACAGAACAATCATTCAAAAATAAACCACAACATCAGGAACTCAAAATGCTGGGTCGAACCGACCCAGAACCATGACAGTACCCCCCCGCCAAGGGCTGGCTCCCGACAGCCCCAAACAAAAAACAGAGGAACAAAACGAGAGCACCAGACCAGGGCGGGCGGAGGGGGTCCAGGACGGAGGGACAGAAACAAAAAACAAGGAGCACAAGAGTCCAAAAATGCAGGAAAACACATCAAAAACTAAACTAGAGCTCAACAACAGTCCATGAAAAGTTCAGGGGGTCGACCCGGAGGTCGGCCACACAGGAGCCAACAGAGGTCAGGGGGCCGGCCATGCACACGGCAACGGGCAAACAGTTCAGGGGGCCGACCACTCGGAAGGCAGTGGCGGCCACTGAGCAGATCCGGAGGTCGGCCGCGATGCCAGCGGCGGCGACGAACTCTTTCTGGAGGCCGTCCTCGACGGCCATGATGCCAACTTAGAGGCCCGGAAAACGGCCAGCAGAGGCGAGGCGGAACAGGATGGGCTGGGTCCCATGACAGTGTGGCAACCGCAGGACCAGACGAGGCAGGACCAGATGAAGGCGGAGCAGAGGCTGGACCAGGCGTGGACGAGGGCAGAGCAGAGCCTGGACCACACGAAGGCGGAGCAGAGGCTGGACCAGGCGTGGACGAAGGCGGAGCAGAGCCTGGACCACACGAGGCGGAGTAGAGCCTGGACCAGGCGTGGACGAAGACACAGAGGCTGGACCAGACGAAGACACAGAGGCTGAACCCGACGGCAGCGGTGCTGCAGGCGAGGCTGAAGCTGAGGCGGAGGCTGGACCAGACGGAGCTGATGAAGCCGGAGCTGGACCAGGCGGAGCTGATGAAGCGATGGAGGCTGCAGCAGGCGAGGATGCGGAAGCTGCAGCAGGCGAAGACGAAGCTGATGCGGATTCTGAGGCTGGCGGCGGCGATGAAGATTCTGAGGCTGGCGCGGCGATGAAGATTCTGAGGCTGCAGCTGGCAGCGATGAAGATTCTGAGGCTGCAGCTGGCAGCGATGAAGATTCTGAGGCTGCAGCTGGCAGCGATGAAGATTCTGAGGCTGCAGCTGGCGGCGCGTGGAAGCCGGAGACGGAGGCGCCAAGGCGGAGGCGCTGCAGGCGGTGATGGCTGAGCGGGCCCCTCGGACCCCCAGCGGAGGCAGGCGGCTGAACGGGCCCTCGGACCCCCAGCGGAGACAGGCGGCTGAGCGGGCCCCTCGGACCCCCAGCGGAGACAGGCGGCTGAACGGGCCCCTCGGACCCCCAGCGGAGACAGGCGGCTGAGCGGGCCCCTCGGACCCCCAGCGGAGACGGGAGGCTGAGCGGGCCCCTCGGACCCCCAGCGGAGACGGGAGGCTGAGCGGGCCCCTCGGACCCTCCAGCGGAGACGGGAGGCTGAGCGGGCCCCTCGGACCCTCCAGCGGAGACGGGTGGCTGAGCGGGCCCCTCGGACCCTCCAGCGGAGACGGGAGGCTGAGACGGGCCCCTCGGACCCTCCAGCGGAGACGGGAGGCTGAGCGGGCCCCTCGGACCCTCCAGCGGAGACGGGAGGCTGAGCGGGCCCCTCGGACCCTCCAGCGGAGACGGGAGGCTGAACGGGCCCTCGGACCCTCCAGCGGAGACGGGAGGCTGAGCGGGCCCTCGGACCCTCCAGCGGAGACGGGAGGCTGAGCGGGCCCCTCGGACCCTCCAGCGGAGACGGGAGGCTGAGCGGGCCCCTCGGACCCTCCAGCGGAGACGGGAGGCTGAGCGGGCCCCTCGGACCCTCCAGCGGAGACGGGAGGCTGAGCGGGCCCCTCGGACCCTCAGCGGAGACGAGGAAGGACTGGCCGGGCTCACCAGAACCCCCAGCGGGCAAGGTAGGTGATGGCGTGGGAGCCGTGGAGTGCTGGTGCTCATCTGAGCTTCCAGCGGGAGCTGATGTAGAGCCAGAGGGTATTGAGACCCCTGGCTGAATGTTAAGCTGACCAGAGGACTGGGCTGCTACAGGGGACTGAGCTAAAGGTTCAGGTGCGGGCTGGGCTACCGGAGATACGGGAAGCTGAGCTACTAATGGCGGTGAAAGAGGAGTGGGTGGTGGAGTTGATGGCTTCACAGGGGAATGAACTAGAGGTGACTGCACAGGAGACTGAGCTAGAGGTAGTAGTGACGGTTGGGGAGAAAGTGGAGCTGGTGGTTGAGTGGAAGACTGCACTGGGGAAGGCTGAGCTGGTGGTTGAGTGGAAGACTGCACTGGGGAAGGCTGAGCTGGTGGTTGAGTGGAAGACTGCACTGGGGAAGGCTGAGCTGGTGGTTGAGTGGAAGACTGCACTGGGGAAGGCTGAGCTGGTGGTTGAGTGGAAGACTGCACTGGGGAAGGCTGAGCTGGTGGTTGAGTGGGAGACTGCACTGGGGAAGGCTGAGCTGGTGGTTGAGTGGGAGACTGCACTGGGGAAGGCTGAGCTGGTGGTTGAGTGGGAGACTGCACTGGGGAAGGCTGAGCTGCTGGAGGCGACACTGGGGGCACAGGAGACTGAGCTACAGGCGACACTGGGGGCACAGGAGACTGAGCTACAGGCGACACTGGGGGCACAGGAGACTGAGCTACAGGCGACACTGGGGGCACAGGAGACTGAGCTACAGGCGACACTGGGGGCACAGGAGACTGAGCTACAGGCGACACTGGGGGCACAGGAGACTGAGCTACAGGCGACACTGGGGGCACAGGAGACTGAGCTACAGGCGACACTGGGGGCACAGGAGACTGAGCTACAGGCGACACTGGGGGCACTGGAGGCTGAGCAGCTAAGTGAGCCACTGGAGGCTGAGCAGCTAAGTGAGCCACTGGAGGCTGGGCAGCTAAGTGAGCCACTGGAGGCTGGGCAGCTAAGTGAGCCACTGGAGGCTGGGCAGCTAAGTGAGCCACTGGAGGCTGGGCAGCTAAGTGAGCCACTGGAGGCTGGGCAGCTAAGTGAGCTTCAGGAGGCTGGGCAGCTAAGTGAGCTTCAGGAGGCTGGGCAGCTAAGTGAGCTTCAGGAGGCTGGGCAGCTAAGAGAGCTACAGGAGGCTGGGCAGCTAAGTGAGCTACAGGAGGCTGGGCAGCTAAGTGAGGTAGGGACAGCACAGCTGGCAGTTCTGAAGTCCCACCATGCGGCTGTGGGGTGACGCACTGGCGGTGCGACCGTCGCTTCTTCCCCACAGACCGGCCGGGCAAAACCTCCAGCGGGGGAGGCTGACGCGGCTGCTCCGGGGTGGCTATTGTCAGTTGTTTGTGGGCAAGGTCCGTTATTTCCCGAGCTTGTGCCACTTCCCGGGCTTTACGCAAATTGGCCAATAAATCCAAACATCCTCTGACCTGGCGGAGATAGGAATTTCCTTCGAGGATTGCTTCAATAGCATTTATCCCCACAATCTTTGCCCTTGTATTAGATGTGTGGGTTATCCATTCGACTAGGCGTTGGACTCGGATCAGGTCGCTCTCCCCGGGTAAGTCTGCTGGGTCCATGTTGTGGTCGCGTCGTTCTGTCAAGGAGTGCAGTGTGGCAGGCAGGAATAGGACCCAAAATGCAGGCGCTCAGACTCAAGGTACAAACTCAAAGTCACAGCTTTATTGGCTGGCAGGGAAAAAGGCATACAAACTAACCTAAACTGGGATATCACACACTAAGACTCACGGGGAGACACAGGGAGATCCACACAGCAAGAGGGACGACGCGACAGTGAGCACAGGAAAACACAGGGCTTAAATACACTTGAGGCAGTAATCAAGGGATGAGAGACAGGAGGGAAACACACCTGGGGAAAATCAGGCTAACGAGACAGGGGGAGCAAAGCTAGACACAGACATTAGACAGGAACATGAACCTCCAAAGTAAAGCAGGAAAAAAGACACACTTTACTAGGACACGGACTTGACAGAGTGAGACAGACTAGACACTGAACTAAACCTGCAATAACAACAAAATACTACCCGAATCCTAATACAGCGACACACCAGAACAACAGAAACACAGATTCAATAATAACAAAGCACCAGAGAAACAGAACAATCATTCAAAAATAAACCACAACATCAGGAACTCAAAATGCTGGGTCGAACCGACCCAGAACCATGACAATAGTATTAAATCCAGTTCTTTGTATTCCTTAACGGCCAAGAAAGACACGGCTCAAAGTGGTCTAACTTAAAAAATGATCTTTAATTTGACATTTTCTGGAAAATGGAGACTGAGCAGGCGCACAGACACTCCAGCCGAAGTCTGGGGGATCAGGAGCGCGTCTCGCTATATATTTTGCAGCACGTTACACATAGTTTAGATACAAACAAAACAAGTTCCTCTTTTCTTTGTGTCAAATTTCCAGTGGAGCTTTGCACTTCCTCTTTCTAAAGTCTGTTGCCAGGGCAACTTGTCACCCTTAACCTAGTTTTGTCTCCTCTGAGCTCAGTTTCTAAAGGCCTCTCATATTAAAATACATAAAACAATATAATCAGAAAATAAGAATTAAGAATATATATTTAAATCCCAACAATAGCTGGACTGCAGGTTTAGGGAAGTTGTTTATGGGGTTGCATCTTGATCCCCACACATACAAACACATCTGTCTTTGTATGTGATGTTGGCGCTCGTCCAGTTCTCTCCCTCATGCATGAGAAACACAGAGCTCTGCTTGGTGTTCAAAGCTTTTTGCTGTTGTAGTTGAATTGTCTTGTTCCAGTGAGGGGTTGTGCGAGGCAGACCCATCAGCAATCATCATCTTTATGCTGGCATTATGTCCTGTTTATGCTCTCAGTAAAGTATGTTTGAAAAGAAAACAAAGTCAAGTCATGCAGAAGGTTGAAGAGTGGCACAATATTCATGTTGTTTATCACAATGAAAAAATAAATGCACTTTATTGATAATCCACAAGTTGCAGACTTAAAGAAATATCATTCTATTTTTAATAAAAGTTGAAACTGCTCAGAGAAAATAGGGAGATATAAGATACATTTAACTCTGACAACACAAAGATAAACAGTTACAAACTAATTTGAAAATCTCCCTCCTCCCACTTCTCACCTGTCCTACAGTTCTTTTTTATGTCATAACACAACCATTAGCAAAAACATGACCCGAGCAAATAATTTCATTTCATGGGTGCAATTAAATTCCTTGCACATAAATGCAACAACTCAGCAGCCGCACTCACAAAGAAGCCATTCAACCTACAACATTGTCTTGGAGGCGGAGCCCAAAGAGCAGCTAGCAGTTACAGTATGAACTCTCTGTAAGCAGTCAGCTTGGTCCTGGGCACTGTTACTGAAATGAAAGCTGTGTCTCAGATTAATGTTAGTCCAACACATCAGCATGACCTCTGCAGCTCCCAGCTGATGTGCACATGAATGATTTGTTTCCTCTGCAGGTGAAGGTAGAAAGTGTGTGTGAATTGAGCAGCATGGATCAGTGTGAGCACAGAGAGGAGGGAGTCCCTCCCTCTAAAAGCACTCTGTGTGGGGAACATGAGAGCCAGACCAAAGCTCAGAGGTGAGATGACCATCTCTAACTGTCCATGACTCTTCTCCATGTCACAGCTCAGCACTCACATCACTGCTCCATCATTATTCACAGGAACCCACCTGGACCTCCACCCAGCTCTGTGTCCTTACAGAGTGACACGTCTAAACAACACATCATTCATTTTCAAGCCCAGCCTCTGTCTCCTGCAGAGAGGTAATGTGTGTGTCTATGTTGTTGTGACTCAGTGTTTATAAATAAATCATCATGCTTAATGTCAGCTCAGCTTTTTTCACACACATTTCTATGTTGATATGTGAAGCAGTGTGTGTTGGAGTAGGGCTCCAGCATATTTTCTTCAATAACTGATATTAGGATACATTAGCTGTTTTTAAAAGAAATTTGAAATAAACAAAGCAGCAAACTATTTCTCCAGGCTAAACAATGATCCTGTAAATTTGTGACACGCCATTTGCTCTTGTTAAGGTTCAAAATGTTGAGAGAGGGATCTAAAAATAACACAGATCCAGCCGGGTGTGATTGGACGGCATTTTAATGAACACATGTGTGAGTCCGACCGCTGTGCAGATTTCAGCGTCGAACTGAACTTACAATCATCAAACAAAGGTCTTATAGGATAGGACAACAAAGCATACGTCACTCCAAAACCACAATGACTCTTAACATAGTCTAAAACAGAACATCTTCTTCGGGTCAACGGCAGGTGCTTCCTGTCAGCCCGCCTTCGCTGTCGCTTATCTTCCTGGAACATCAGGCCCACATTCTGCACAAAATGTCACTCATACAGGCACAACTTTGCAGTTATAGACTCAGTTAGTAGGTAAGAGTTTATCTGTGTGTGCGTGCACGTGCGGGGGCGCGTGCCTGCTGTGTACTGCGTACGTGTCGTGACCTCTCCTGCACCCCAGCTTCACCTCACACCTCTGTCATAGCCAGACATACAGGGGGTGCAGAATTATTAGGCAAGTTGTATTTTTGAGGAATAATTTTATTATTGAACAACAACCATGTTCTCAATGAACCCAAAAAACTGATTAATATCAAAGCTGAATGTTTTTGGAAGTAGTTTTTTAGTTTTAGCTATTTTAGGGGGATATCTGTGTGTGCAGGTGACTATTACTGTGCATAATTATTAGGCAACTTAACAAAAAACAAATATATACCCATTTCAATTATTTATTTTTACCAGTGAAACCAATATAACATCTCCACATTCACAAATATACATTTCTGACATTCAAAAACAAAACAAAAACAAATCAGCGACCAATATAGCCACCTTTCTTTGCAAGGACACTCAAAAGCCTGCCATCCATGGATTCTGTCAGTGTTTTGATCTGTTCACCATCAACATTGCGTGCAGCAGCAACCACAGCCTCCCAGACACTGTTCAGAGAGGTGTACTGTTTCCCTCCTTGTAAATCTCACATTTGATGATGGACCACAGGTTCTCAATGGGGTTCAGATCAGGTGAACAAGGAGGCCATGTCATTAGTTTTTCTTCTTTTATACCCTTTCTTGCCAGCCACGCTGTGGAGTACTTGGACGCGTGTGATGGAGCATTGTCCTGCATGAAAATCATGTTTTTCTTGAAGGATGCAGACTTCTTCCTGTACCACTGCTTGAAGAAGGCGTCTTCCCAGAAACTGGCAGTAGGACTGGGAGTTGAGCTTGACTCCATCCTCAACCCGAAAAGGCCCCACAAGCTCATCTTTGATGATACCAGCCCAAACCAGTACTCCACCTCCACCTTGCTGGCGTCCGAGTGGGACTGGAGCTCTCTGCCCTTTACCAATCCAGCCACGGGCCCATCCATCTGGCCCATCAAGACTCACTCTCATTTCATCAGTCCATAAAACCTTAGAAAAATCAGTCTTGAGATATTTCTTGGCCCAGTCTTGACGTTTCAGCTTGTGTGTTTTGTTCAGTGGTGGTCGTCTTTCAGCCTTTCTTACCTTGGCCATGTCTCTGAGTATTGCACACCTTGTGCTTTTGGGCACTCCAGTGATGTTGCAGCTCTGAAATATGGCCAAACTGGTGGCAAGTGGCATCTTGGCAGCTGCACGCTTGACTTTTCTCAGTTCATGGGCAGTTATTTTGCGGCTTGGTTTTTCCACATGCTTCTTACGACCCTGTTGACTATTTTGAATGAAACGCTTGATTGTTCGATGATCACGCTTCAGAAGCTTTGCAATTTTAAGACTGCTGCATCCCTCTGCAAGATATCTCACTATTTTTGACTTTTCTGAGCCTGTCAAGTCCTTCTTTTGACCCATTTTGCCAAAGGAAAGGAAGTTGCCTAATAATTATGCACACCTGATATAGGGTGTTGATGTCATTAGACCACACCCCTTCTCATTACAGAGATGCACATCACCTAATATGCTTAATTGGTAGTAGGCTTTCGAGCCTATACAGCTTGGAGTAAGACAACATGCATGAAGAGGATGATGTGGACAAAATACTCATTTGCCTAATAATTCTGCACTCCCTGTAAGGCCTGAGCTCCTACCCAGCTAAACTATGAGTGACTTTTGGGCTAAATGTCACACTCCAATGGAAGGAAACTTACTTAAACTGAACATAAGTGAGCCTTAAACTTACTTAAAAGGATATAAGTGATAAATGACACAAACTTAACTCTTAGCTCTAAAGGATATATCAGTAATAACTAAGCAGGTGTATTGCAATTCCTTTCAGAGCTCCTGTTCTTCTCACCTTGTATTGGCTGATCATTAACGCCCGCCAAGAGTTTCTGACCTTCACTTGACCAGGAGCCACAGCTCTTTAATAAGCTCAAATGCAGATTAAAATCATTTTCATAACACAGGTTTTCCTTCTCAGATCTGCCAATATGTTTGTTCCTCCTAATATAGTCTGAAAGCAACCCCAAGCAAAACAATTTGAACTTTCCCCTATCAGTGATCCCTCTACTTAAGTGTGTGTATGTCCCGTCTGTCTGTGCGTGCACAGTGTGCATCACCCTGCCCTTAACTTGCACTCACTCTGCTTTCAGTTTCACTTCTGCAAAGCATGTAACTTCAAACACCTGTAACTTCCTGTCCCTGCAGCTCAGTCTTCTCACCCACTGAAGACTCCAGTGTATCAATATAAAACATTCAAAAGCCTTTAAAATTATAGATTCAACTCAACAGTTTAAAGTGATTCTTGCTGGACTTGTAATAAAGACTAATTAATACCCATATATTTGAACATCTGAATGCATCTGAATGCAACATCACTATTAACATATAATGGTAATGATGATTATAAAAATAGCAGCAAATAATAGCAGTAAAATATTTCTATTCTCAATACTCTCCAGCTTACGAGTTATCTGCTTTAGGCTACGTGTTTGAGAATTATACCACGGAGTCAGGTACTTCTGATTTGAGGCCTTAGTTTTCACAGGAGCTACAGTATCCAGAGTCGTACGTAGTGAGGAGGTAAAATTATTAACAAGATGATCGACCTCTGTTGGAGTAGCGTTCAGGTAGCTGCTCTGCTCTATGTTGGTACAGGGCACTGACAATGATAACAGTGGATGGATTATATTCTTAAACTTAGTTACAGCACTTTCAGAAAGACATCTACTGTGATAAAGTCTACTCTCCACTGCTGTGTAATCAATTATTGTAAATGTTATCAGGAAATGATCAGACAGCAGAGGGTTTTCAGGAAACACTGTTAAATGTTCAGTTTCTATGCCATATGTTAATACAAGTTCTAGAGTGTGATTAAAGTGGAGTTCTTTTTTTAATTATTTTCCAATTAGGGTTGCCAAGGCTAAGAGTCTGGCTTTTAGATGAATAAAACCTCTTAGGGTCTTTGGCTGGTTAATAAGTTGGATTTAAAGAGTTCTGAACTTTACCTTACTTGATGATTTTAACTGCTTGTGTGTATCACAGGTGCTAATTCATTTAAGCAATTCAGGGAGGTTGCTGTGCTCTGCTCTCAGATCCACTAGCCACTGAGCATT
Organism: Oreochromis grahami; assembly: GCA_029532605.1. Lineage (NCBI taxonomy): Eukaryota > Metazoa > Chordata > Actinopteri > Cichliformes > Cichlidae > Oreochromis > Oreochromis grahami. The sequence continues at coordinate 16,306 of JAQSNX010008380.1, forward strand.
GCCACTGAGCATGGGTTGCATCCTTCTCCCATATGCTCTTCCAGTATTACTCCATCTCCAGCCTTGGTGGTGCTGTCCTCACATTGTTCCCCTGCCACTGAGAGTACACCTTGGCTGATTCTGTGGAGAACAGCTGGTTATTTGTCCTGCCTTTACTCTTTTTGGCCTACTCTTCATGTGGCTGGCCAATGCTGTGAGTCGTTGCTTGGCAGCTACTTCTTAGGCACCTTTGTTGTTGCACCTCGTCAATCTCTAGCTGTGAGAGCAGTCCCTTCTTAAAATGTTGGAAAACTGAGCTACTAGTTGTTCATCATCGGGTTTAGAGTACAGTCTGACAGGAAAGCTGTGACACTTTTTACATTAATTAATGTTAGCTGGTTAGAGATTGTGCTGGAGGAGAAGCTGCTCACCTTGGATATGTTTCTGGTTCTGCAGACAGTGCATCTGCTCATACTGGGACCAGTCTGCTTCATCAGGAGACTCCGCCTGTCCCCAGTGTGGAGAAAGATCCAGAGCTGGACTGCAGACAGCCAGTCAGAGCAGCTGTGTACAAAGTAAGACTGAACATCTGTCTGCTGATGGACTCATTTCTGAAAACTGGACTTCTTGTGTTGTTCAGACATTGAAGAGTTTTCTGTCTCTTTAGTCTCATTGTTTTTCTTCCTTTCAGCAGATGTTGGTCTGCAGGAGGTTTTAGATGAACATAAGATCAGTGTGAGGAGGAGATGTGAACATGTGACTGAAGGAAGTGATGAAACAGGAAGTAGAACCCTCCTCAACACCATCTACACTGAGCTCTACATCACAGAGGGACAGACTGAAGAGGTTCATACCCAACATGAGGTGAGGCAGCTGGAGACAGCTTCCAAGATGGACGCCCTCCATGACGCTCCAATCAGGTGCCAGGACATCTTTAAAGCCTTACCTGAATAACAGAGACCCATCAGAGTGGTTCTGACCAACGGCGTCGCTGGTGTTGGAAAAACCTTCTCAGTGCAGAAGTTCACTCTGGACTGGGCAGAGGGCTTGGAGAACCAACATGTCAGTGTGGTGGTTCTGCTTTCATTCAGGGAGCTGAACCTGATCAGAGATGAGCAGTACAGTCTTCTGGAGCTGCTCCATGTTTTCCATCCAACATTACAGAAGGTCACAGCAGAGAAGCTGGCTGTCTCTCAGCTTTTGTTCATCTTTGACGGCCTGGATGAAAACAGACTTTCATTGGATTTCACCAACAGGAAGTTGCTGTCTGATGTCACACAGAAGTCATCAGTCAGCCAGCTGCTGACAAACCTCATCCAGGGGAATCTGCTTCCCTCAGCTCTCGTCTGGATAACTTCCCGACCTGCAGCAGCCAATCAGATCCCTCCTACATGTGTTGACAGGCTAACAGAAGTACGAGGCTTCACTGACACCCAGAAGGAGGAGTACTTCAGGAGGAGATTTAGTGATGAAGAGCTGTCCAGCAGAATCATCTCCCACATGAAGACATCCAGGAGCCTCCACATCATGTGCAGTATCCCAGTCTTCTGCTGGATCACTGCTACAGTTCTGGAGCACATGTTGACTACAGAGCAGAGAGGAGAGCTGCCCAAGACCCTGACTGACATGTACTCATACTTCCTGCTGGTTCAGACAAAGAGGAAGAAGAACAAGTACCATGAGGGACATGAGACAGGTCCACAGGAGCTGACGGAAGCTGACAGGGAAATTCTTCTGAAGCTGGGGAGGCTGGCGTTTGAACATCTGGAGAAAGGCAACATCATGTTCTACCAAGAAGACCTGGAGCAGTGTGGTCTGGAGGTCACAGATGCTTCGGTGTACTCAGGAGTTTGTACAGAGATCTTCAAAAGAGAGTGTGTGATCTTCCAGAAACCAGTCTACTGCTTTGTTCATCTGAGCATTCAGGAGTTTCTGGCTGCAGTCTACATGTTTCACTGGTACAACAACAGGAACACAGAGGTGCTGGAGGACTTTCTGGGATACAATTGTAGTCATTCTGACTTTAATTTTAACTATTACGATTATTCTAATTTAGTCAAAAATCGAGGTTGTCACATTAAACTATCTTTGGGTGAATCCTCTGTGGATGAGTTTCTAAAGAGAGCCATGAAGAAATCCCTCCAGAGTAAAAATGGCCACCTGGACCTGTTTGTTCGCTTCCTTCATGGCCTCTGTCTGGAGTCCAACCAGAGACTCTTTGGAGGTCTGCTGGGTCAGACAGAGATCAGTCCAGAAACCATCCAGAGAGTCATCGACAACCTGAAGAAGATCAACAATGATAAAATCTCCCCTGACAGAAGCATCAACATCTTCCACTGTCTGATGGAGATGAAAGACCTCTCAGTACATCAGGAGATCCAAGACTTCCTGATGTCAGAGAACAGATCAAAGTTACTCTATATGATCCACTGCTCAGCTCTGGCTATCATGCTGCAGATGTCAGAGGAGGTTCTGGATGAGTTGGACCTGCAGAAGTACAACACAACAGAGCGGGGACGACAGAGACTGATTCCAGCTCTGAGGAACTGCAGAAAGGCTCGGTGAGTCCAGATGTGATCATTAACATCATTGATCAGTGTAGGTTAGTAGTTTAGTTCTTCAGATGTACACAGTACTAAACGACTCTCATTAGTTTGAGTTTCTCAGATAAAATGATGTTTTGTGTTGATCAGTAAATGTGTGTGTGCACTTAGCATGATCCTGCACTGGTAGTCGTACGCTGTGTGTTGTAGACTCACATCTACATGTAGTACCTGTGTTGTGTCATCAGGGGGCAGTATTTTAAACCTGCTGCTGCTGTTGTTGGTCATTCAGACGCTGCTGTTAGAGAGACAGAAATAAGAATCTATGAAGAGCTTCTTTGTAGTGAAGTGAACTCTGATGTTACAAACAGTGACAAATATCCAGAGCGTCACCGTCTGAGCTTCTCCTCTGACTACAGACAGAACTACAGACACAGAGTTTAGTGGCATAAACATGGTGAGTGAGGATGAAGGTGCTGAGAAAGACTCTGGTTTAGTGTGGTTAAAGTGTGATGTACTGATGAGTGACAGAGCTGTGGCTCAGAGTGAGGCTCAGAGGTGAACCAGCTGTGCTCTCTCTCTGCCAACTAGGGACACACCAGTAGACTAATGCTTCAGAACCCTAAAATGAGCCAATCGTTTCTTTGTTTAGTTCCCCTGAAATCAGATCTGATATCAGCAGCAGCTTTGAGTCCATTCATCATTATTGTCCAGTGATCAGATTTCTGCGCCGTTTGGTAACAGTCAGCAGGTTTTTCCTGCGTGTGGACCTGAACAGTCGTACCTGACAGCAGCAGGTAGCAAACAGAGATCATCTTTCCAGCTGGAACTCTTCACTGAGCTGAACTCATTCAAAATGTTCTGGAGTCAGATTCAAATCAGGAAACAGTCCAAATGTGTGTCTTCACTCTGACTCTGGATCAGATCTCACTGACAGACTTTGGACATTTTGGAAGCCTAAATGTGACACAGTCTTCCTCCTTCATCTGCAGATTAAAGCCAAACAAAGATTCTCATTAAAAGTCTGCAGGTCTGAGAAAGACTTGATCATTGTGTCATGTCAAACAGAGTAAGAGGAGCTGAAGCACAGATGTGAAGAGCAGATGTTCATCAGATTATGACCTCACTCTGTTTTGTCTTCATATACATTCAGTCTGTGTTTATAATGCAGATTTTCTGATTTTATAATAACACTTTTTATATTTCTATCATCACAGACTGACTCAGTGTGGACTCTTAGAGACTCACTGTGAAGTTGTGGCCTCAGCTCTGAAGTCCAACCCCTCCCATCTGACAGAGCTGGACATGAGTGAGAACAAGCTGCAGGATTCAGCAGTGAAGCTTCTGTGTGCTGGACTGGAGAGTCCAAACTCTCGACTGGAGACCCTGAGGTGCTGAGGTGAGTTCACTCACTGCAGCTGTTGTTGTTTTTTTGTTTTTTTAAATATATATTTAAGACATCACAGATCTGAATGAATGAACTATTCTCATTAAATACTTTGTTCTTTACATAGTTGAATGTGCTGTCAACAAAATCCCATAAAAAATGATCAAATGTAGCAACCCATGTAGGTCTGGATTTTGAGTCACACTCAAAATTAAAGCGGAAAATCACTACAGGCTGATCCAACTTACATGTAATGTCATTAAAATACTTTAAAATGAGACTCAGTCGTGTGTGTGGCCTCCACATGCCTGTATGACCTCCCTACAACTCCTGGACATGCTTCTGTTGAAGTAGTGCAGCGGTGTCAAACTCCAGGCCTTGAGGGCTGGTATCCTGCAGGTTTTGGATCCCACCCAGTGTCAACACACCTAAATCAAATGATTAATTCAATTCAATTCAATTTTATTTATATAGCGCCAAATCACAACAAAAGTCGCCTAGTTCATTACCAGGTCTCTGGAGAACTTCAAGACATATTGAAGAGGTAATTAAGCAATTTAAATCAGCTGTGTTGGATCAAGGACGCATCTAAAACCTGCAAGACACCGGCCCTCGAGGCCTGGAGTTTGACACCCCTGACGTAGCGGATAGTCTCCTGAGGGATCTCCTCCCAGACCTGGACTAAAGCATCCTCCAAGTCCTGGACAGTCTGTGGTGCAACATGGTGTTGGTGGACGGAGCAAGATATGATGTCCCATATGTGCTCAGTTGGATTCAAGTCTGGGGAACATAGCATCAATGCCTTTGTCTAGCAGGAACTGCTGACACACTAATGGGAGTCAGGCTACCTTTAGTGAGGGGAGTGTGGCACCCCAAAAAATGCCACTATATTTCAACCATATTTAGTTGAAATATAGCGGAATTAAAAAAAAAATTGAAGAAATATTGGGAAAGCATAATGGCCATCTGAAAAAAAGCTGAAGTTTCATCAGAACTACTTGTTATTCGAGTAGTTTTCAAAACTACTACGGTAAATGTTATAGTGAAACTTTCTGGCATGAAAACAACCTGATGCAGAATGATGCAGAAGAAGAAGCTGACACTCAGCTGTCATGTTGCTAATGTTCTCAAGACCTGTTGCATTTACAGTGAAGAAACTGGAAATCATTTTGGAGCTGAGCCTAAGAATTTCTGATGCAGTTTGATCACAACCATGTTTAAATATGTGTGGATGTAGAAGTGAGTGGATCATATTCTGACGTTAGACTCTAATCATTAGAAAATGCTGCAGGTCTACAAGTTCCAATGATCCCAGAGGAACCCTGGGATATGTTGAAAAATAATGAGTTTTTTCATAACCACTGTTACTGATGATCATCTTTTTCTCAGCGAAACTTTGATTTTCCACATGTGAGTGTTAATTGATGCACAAAAGACTGAGAACAAAGAGGATGACACAGAGATGGAGAATCAAGAACCCCCGCGAGAAAAATGAGCAGAAGGATTTTGGAGCCTGATGGATTGAATAAGCAAACAAAGTGTCTTTAAAACGCTCTTGTTAGAAATGTGCAACTTTACTGTGAAAAATTCTGTTTTTTTCTCTTGTTGTGTTTGATTGAAGCTGCTTCCTGTTGGCTTCAGCTGTTTGGAGTTTCCATTTTCTAAACTTCTACATTCTGAACCTTCTTCAGCTCTGAACAGATTATGAAACACTGAATGATTTCAAGCTCACACTTTGTCTAATAAACTTACACATTTCATTCTTTATACAGATTGATGAGCTGTGGTTTGTCAGGGATCAGCTGTGATTATCTGGCAGCAGCGCTGAAGTCCAACCCCTCCCATCTGAGAGAGCTGGAGCTGAGTAACAACAACCTGCAGGATTCAGGAGTGAAGCATCTGTGTGGTTTTCTGGAGAGTCCAGGATGTAAACTTGAAACTCTGAGGTCAGTCAGCATGTTTTAGTTGTGCTGAGATGAATATGATGTGAAAGTTGTGCTGACACTAAACTGCAGACATAAGGCTGATATTATACTGATCCACACTGAGGATCTTCATGGTAAAGTCTGTTTTCTTCTGATCTGGTTTAGTCCATTGACTGTAGCAGAACAATGTTCACATTTCAAACCTTCAAAGAAGAAGAAAAATCCTCCACTGGATAATTCACTGTGAAACTCTCCAGCTCTTCATTCCACCTTAAAGTCTGTCTGACACTGAGATCCAAACCAAAATGTCTGTTTGCTTTACAGACAGCAGTCAACACAAACATACACACATCATCCAAAACACAGTCCAACATCCAAATCTCCTCCACTGCCAGCATGAATGATGGGAAAGAGAAGGAGGAACACTCTGACATTCAGGGTTAGAATGAGTTTCATAAAGCAGACTGTGAAGATCAAAGCTGCATTAGA
>JAQSNX010008381.1:0-13435 GCA_029532605.1 Oreochromis grahami
ACACAGCATGAGGGACAACACGACAGAGAGCACAGGAAAACACAGGGCTTAAATACACAGAGGAGCAATCAGGGAATGGGCAACAGGAGGGAAACACAGCTGGGGCAAATCAGGACTAACGAGACAGGAAGAGCAAAACCAGATACACTAACGTGAGACATGGACTTTCAAAGTAAAACAGAAAACATACACAGGCTGAACTAAAGACACAGACTCACATGCAGGCACTACAGAGGGAACAGAGACATGGGACCAGGGCAGACACTGACTGGACACGGGGATATAGCAACAAAGGATACACAGAGACGCGAACTAGACAAGGGGATACAGCTGACAGGGGAGACAGAGCAACTAAAGAAGACAGAGACAAACCATAAAACAGAACTCAAAGAAACCAAAAACTAGAAATTATGAATATAATAAACCCAAAAACCCTGGGTCAACGACCCAGGCATCCTAACAAGTTAAGTGGCAAACCGTCATAACTACGGAAATGTTGCCGTCAAGTGCCTTCGCAACTTGAATTTTTCATTAAGTATTCATAAGTCGGGGTTCCACTGTACTAGGATAACAGTGTAGTTCACTGTTGTGATAATGGCTGCTGCTTCTATATGTGATCATTTTTTGTTTCTTGTCCTTTCAGACCAGCAGGTGATTGTGAAGGTGGTAGAAGGATCGCAGTCTGCCATCTTGCCCTGCAGAACGACAGCTGACCTCTCACAGGATGCCACGGTTGAGTGGACTCGCTCTGATGTAGACTTCATGTTGGTCCACGTGTATTCAAAGACACGTAACACCATCAGGGAACAGGATGGCTTTTACAGAGTCCGAACGATGATGAATGAAGACCCGCTGAGAACTGGAGACCTCAGTCTGACCCTGAAACACCCCACAGATGGAGACAGTGGAGGATACATCTGCACCATCTACAGGGACAAAGACATCCTGAGACAGAAAGTAGTGCTGCAGGTCAAAGGTCAGTGTAGTAAATGCAGGTCAAAGGTCACTGCTACAAGTAAGAGTGTAAGAGTTCAATTTCTTATTTTATTGTTTCTTCTTAGAACGATCCTGGGCCAAAGTTCTAGTGGTTCTCCTGGTTCTTGTTGTGGTTTCTGGAGGTCTTTTATATTATTTCCGGCACTATTTCATGTCACGTGAGTGTCTCCTACTACACTACCCATAATGCCGATGGTTAGCAGGTGTCCTCTGGTGGCTCCTTGACTGTGGCCACACAAACTTGTTCCAGAAGCTGAAAGAGTTGAGAGTTACAAACAGCTGATACAGAGAGCTGAAGAGAAACTTCCAGGTTTGTTCCTGTCAGTCAGAAAACCTCCTTCAGACTCAGTCATTGATCAGTGAAACAGCTCCACAACATGACTTTACTAAACAGTGTGTGTGCTTCACTGCATTGATCTGACACAGAGGCTGCATGTGGACAAGCTGTTCTTCTTCTGTGGTGGTAAACAGCAGGCTGACATGGAAACATGTGCTGACAGTAAATGTTGCAGCAGCTTCAGTAAATGTTCCTCCTCGAGTTGTGCTCAGTCATGTGGTGGAGAGCTTCAGATGTTCAGAGCAGACACATGAGATCTTCATGGTTTCTGTGCTGATGTGTGTGAGACATGGCCGACTGTGGAGGCTCAGTCTGTCTGTTCTTCTGCTCTTCATCCAACATGTCTGCAGCACTTTACAGGACGCTGCAGACTAGTTACCAAAGAACGAGTCAGGAACACATCAGGAACAAACTGAGACACAATCTGACTGAGACTAGGGGCATTTATCAATATGCGTACTTGTGCGTACTTGCGTTCTCGTGTACTCGTGATACGTCATCAGTCGGAGACCAAGTACTGTTCCAATTCGAAGTACACATCAAGCCGAGAACGCGAAAAAGTCCCGGATGTGTTCTCGATCCACCCATTTTATCGAGCATGCATCGATGTAGACTTGGGACAGCTATATATCCAACAAACAAACAACCTTTATTTGTCACATACACAATTATACAGAGTACAACATGTAGTGAAATTCTTCTGTCCGAGCTGCGGACAGGCTGCAGACATAGCCGCGCCATTACAGGGCTTGGTTTTAGCATGGAGGGTCTAGCCAGGACCCTTACTGGATACCGGGTGGGAATCGAACTTGTGACTCCCACTCCAAAGGTGTGTAGTCTTACCACTACACTATCCAGCTGCCAAATCCCAGAATGCATTTCGTCCAAAACTCAACAGCGGACTCCCGGCACATCATCCCCCCCCCGGACTTCTCACTACTCAGGTTAAAGAAACCCCAGCAGCTGTCTATAGTATTGAGTGTCCACTAGAATAGAAATAAAAGCGTTCTAACATCTCACCTGCTTGTTTTTATTAAGGTATGTACACGTATGTACATGTACACTATTTTTATTATTAGAGGTTTCACTACTGAGGTTAAAAATGATATATAAGTCACGTAGATCACTTCTAAATGTTAATGTTTGGTTTATTTCAGTGTTTTATTTGTTCCTGAGTAAACCAGTTTGGCTGTGATTAAAGTTAAGCTTCATAACATGTTACTCACAGTTACATTAGGAGGGGACGGCAGTAAAAACTCCAAACCTGTGACATCATCACTTACGCAGGTGTTCCAATTGTGTTTTCATGGTTAATTTTTACTATTAATGTATATTAATGTATAAAATTGTCAGCAGATTTTCAAGACTTGTCTTTGGAAAGTATAATTTGGAAAGATAGAATTAACACCACCTAACCCCCACCCACACAGACAGCGATGAGATAGATTCACCAGGGGTAACGGGGAAGAACCACGCTGAACACCTCAGTCTGACCCTGAAACACCCCACAGATGGAGACAACTCCACCTACACCTGCACCGTCTGCAGCAGGGAGGGAAACATCTTCAAGAAACAAGTGGAGCTGAAAGTCAGAGGTCAGTGCTGCAGACCTCTGACTTTGTTTTCTGTTTCCAGGCAGCTAATGAGGAGCTGATTGAAGATAAAAGTGGCTTCCAATTCAAAAGTGCCTCTTTGAGTTTGGAGTCAGAGTGAATCTTATGGAGTCAGTGCAGCATTTCTTTGCTAAACATGCCAGGCAAGTGTTTCCTTTAGGTGGAGAACACAGGACACAGACAGCAGTAGCTCAAAGCTTTGAGGACACACAGAAATATGATAATGAGTGGAAACACTGGTGGTTTTAAATAGTAGCTGGGGAATTACTTCTTCTGCAGAAAGTAATTAATGGGGAAGAAAAACCATGATTTAGGTCCTTGCAATGTGAAACCAAACACGCTGTTTTCAGGAAGTTAATTTGCAGATCTTCACATTAGACCCAAATCAGTGTGGAGTATTTTAACAACAGGATTCCTTGTGCATACTTTTATACTTGTACTCGAGTGTTCATATGCGAGTATACCCCCAACACTCCAGGAGGATTGCCAGGATTTATACATCGGGGAAACCAAACAACCTCTGGCCAGCAGCTGGCACAACACAGAAGACCAACCTCATCAGGCCAGGACTCTGCAGTCTGTTCACACCTACAGGCCAGTGGACAGTATTTCAATGATGTGGATGTACACATCCATTGATCACTCATCAATGGTCTTAGATCAGTGGTTGCTGATCAATGGTCATACAGTGGCATATTAATGATCAAGGAATTGACCTCGTAGTCCATTGTTCATTCAGTGGGCTGGTTTGAGTGTAGGTCTGTGTCAGTGTGTGTGTGTGTGTGTGTGTGTGTGTGTGTGTGTGTGTGTGTGTGTGTGTGTTCCGTGTTCAGCCGAGAGAAAGTGTCCCTTCACCCGGTTAAGCAAAATTCAGCAATCTTCGATCCATGCTGGTGGCCTTGAATGAGGGGAGAGAGAGTCACGATGAACAGTCTTATTATCTAAAGGAGAGTTTTGTCATTCCTGTCAGCTTTTACCTTGAGCATCCAGCTGGCGCCAGGGGGGCCGCATGAGATGAAGATGGTAGTTGTTTTGGTTAGTGCGAACAAACTGCATCCAATTTTACAGTAATCTGTCCGTCACTGGTCACCAGGTCTCTCAATTCCCGTTGTTCTTCTTCAAAATGTTATCCATATTGCGTTCAATAAACACAGTCTGAGTGCTCACAGCCCTGCCCATCGTCTATCATGTGGGCCAGCCTTGTGGGATTTTGAACAGCTGTAGCCGCTTTTGTTCTTCGATAACCCAGGTCCAAGCCAGGTCCAATAAGCCAGAACTCTGTTATCATGGTTCCGAATTGGTAGATGTCGTTCAGTGTCCTTCATCAAGAGTGTTGCCAGACAAACGACGCAACCGACCATCAAGTATCTGGCAGCAAACAGGACAATCAGGCTCTCCCAAGCCCAGGAGGGTGTCAATTCTGTTAAGAGAGCAGTTGATCAAATCCATAATTCTTCTTTATGTTTTTAGAGAACAAGTCTGGGAGATTATCTTAGGGTTAGAGAATAAGCAAGACTATACAAGACATGAGAAGCCAAGCAGGAAAGATAAGGGAGAAAGTGCGACTGCCTCCGTCAAGAGCCAAGAGAGAATGGATGAGTGATGAAACATTTCTCCCACTGAAAATGCTGCGTCCAGATGAACAGAATTAGCCTTTAGGGCACATTTTTGGAAGTTTTCATATATTTGACCAGGTTTTTACAAATAAGAGCTGCTTCATCCAAAGTGGGATGGATGCCGTCTCTCCTACCAGATTTAATCCTGAAAGTTTCTCAATTATCTAGAAAGCCCACGTTGTTTTTTGGACACCACTCAGACAGCCAGCAAGCTAAATATATCAACCCTTGTCTTGCTGGGGACCAGATAAAACCACAGTTTTTTGAATGTGGACTATCATTGCTGGTGCAATGTTTAGGAATCAGCTTAATAAAACCAGGGGAAGAGATTGGAAAGACTGGAAATGGTGGACTGGAGCCGTCCTCCGAATTACTTCATTTTATTCATTCTAGAAACTACTCTGCAGGAGGATTAGAGTAAAGCCTTTTCATGCTCTATGCAGGCAATGCAGATGTACAGGGACCTTTTAGCCTCCAGACAAAGTAACAAATCCTCTTCACACATTTGTTCAGCATCTCCAGCAGCTCAACAAGTTGCTTTAACTTTCTGTCCTGTTACCTCCTGCTCTGATCTGCTTGTCCTTTTCTCTACAACTCTGAAAACCTGCTGCTGCTGTCTGTACAGCTCATCTTTTGTTTGTTGTCCTCTCAGTCTGTCAGGTGGAGATGGAGGAGGGGGTGGAGTCTTTGGAGCTGCCCTGCAAAACGACAGGAAACCTGCCTAAAGACGTTGTAGTGGTGTGGAGGGACAGTGAAGACAGGAAGGTCCATGTGTATGAGAACGGCTCTGACCAGCCTGAAGAACAGGACCAGGATTACAGAGGACGAACAGAGATGAATGAAGACCTGCTGAGAACTGGAGACCTCAGTCTGACCCTGAAACAGCCCACAGAGAGAGACAGTGGAGTGTATAAGTGTATGGTCACCAGCAGCAGTATCATCCAGTACAAAATAATCCCACTGAAAGTCAAAGGTATCTGTCTGTCTCTGTCTTCATGTTTATATTTAAAGATTCAAGATGCAAGATTCTTTATTTGTCATGTGCATAGTTATACAAGTACAACACACAGTGAAATGTGTCCTGATACGCTGCTTGACTGCAAAAAACACAAGATAACATTATATACAGTGAGTAAATATGTGCAAAGAGGACATTATGTGCAGTAAGTGAGTGAATTATATACATTATATAAATAAAATAAAACAATCTCTAAATTTACATTTGATATTTGTGTGTGTCTGACTGTCTTGTGTCTCCTCTGCAGGCAGAGTTCAGGTCCAGGATCAAACAGGGGACATCAGGAACAGAAGCAGCTCCATTGATCCGACTCCTCTGATGGCTGATCAATCAGTTTGATCTGTGTGTTCTTTGATTATTGACCAGTGATGTCAGAGTGGAGTCAGTGTGATGTTGTTGTTGTGTGTTTGAGACTTTTAGTGTCCATGAAGGTCTCTGCTGCCATAGATCCTCTGAACTGTGACAGAGGTCTCACTCTGGAGGAAACTCTCAGCACTTTCCAGCAGCTCCTCCATCATGGAGGACGTTCCCTCACTGTAACAGGTGGAGGAGAGAGGGAGAGGAAGCACAGGTGGATCCTCTGAGGAAGAGGAGCGTTCCTACAAACCACATGATCACATGACCAGAATGGTATAGCTACAAAGTCAGATTAATGGGTTTGCAGGTGTCCTTAAAGTCAGAGTTCTCAGATACAGAAAACTGTCACTCTTTTTACCTGTTATGTCACCGTGGTAACTGAATGAAACAATGTCAGTTTTTTAAAATTGTTTGTTTTTCATATTATTTACATGTTTGAAGTAAAGCAATCTGTCAATCAATAACCATCATTGTAATATTAATCTCTCCACATGTTTCCATTTAAAGGTCAGTCTCACACAAAGCAGACCAGTGATTTTACTTTACTTCCATATGATGTGTTGTTTGAATGTCTTTTGACTTCGTACTGGTCATACTGGGTCTTGTACCATTTTTGAGTTTTGGTTTTGTATTTATTTATTTTATTTTTGTCCCAGTTTCTAGTCTTGGTAGCTGGGGATCAGTCTGCCAGGGCCTCCATACTGGCCACCGCCTGGCACACATTGCACCTGACACTACGGCGCATCCTGCAGGGGGTGGGCCTTCAGGAGGATGGGCCCATGTCCCTTTTCGGGCTGTTCCCTAGCTGGGCCCCATGGACTATGGCCCCATAGGGGTCAGATTTGGAGGCCATGGATCTTCCAAATCTGAGGTTCCTCCACATCTGAGGCCATGGTCCTCAGCCAAAAAATGGTGGAGTGCTCACTCTGGGTCGGGGATGAGTTCCTGCCCCAAATGTAAGAGTTTAAGTATCTCAGGGTCTTTTTTACGAGTAATGGGAGAAGGGAGCGGTAGATCAACAACGGATTGGTGCCGCGGTTGCAGTGATGTGGTTGCTATACTGGTCCGTCGTGGTGAAGAGAGAGCTGAGTGTAAAAGCGAGTGTAAAAGCGTGATTTAGCCGTCGATCTACGTCCCTACCCTCACCTATGGTCACCAGCTGTGGGTAGTGACCAAAAGAATAAGATTGCGGATACAAGCGGTGGAAATGGGCTTCCTCTGAAGGGTGGCTGGCCTCTCCCTTAGAGATACGGTGAGAAGGGCGCCTCCTGGCTGAGGTGTTCTGGGCATTTCCCACCGGGAGGAAGCCTTGGTGTTCCCCAAGACAAGCTGGAGGAGGTGGCTGGGCAGAGGGAGGTCTGGGCTTCTCTGCCTCCCGTGACCCGGCCCTGTATAAGTGGAAGAAGATGGATGGATTATTTTAATTTTCTGCTTTGGTTAAGTTTTTCTTTTGTTTGTTTTTATAATGTCATTTTTGCTGAGCTTCATTTTGTATTGTATAAAGTTCTTCTTTAGTTTGTATGGAGCTTTGGTCCTTCCCCAGTACAACAATTGGTAGATTTAAGTAACATCAGCCTTCACCAATGGCTCTCTGACAGCAAATATGTTTTACTGTTAATAGGAAGAGTTTGATATCTGGATCAGTAGCAGGCCTGGTCTGGCTTGAATCTGTCATCCTTGTGTCTTCTGGATTCATCCTGCTGTGCAAGTGGAATCCAATAAAGACCCTGTTTGCTGTTCCATTACAGCACCCTATCATACTTTTGGGTTCAGTGTTGCTGCTATCTGGGCAGATGCACTGTCATAAAACAATTTCAGGCTTTGCATTTTAGACACTGTACATTTTAGACTCCTGATTTAGAAAAAAAATGATAGATAGATAAAAACACAGTTAAAGGTTTCAAACTTAATCATGTCAGAGATCAGGGCAATGAGTTTGTGTACAGACATTTGTATTTGTATTTAATTTTTCTGTTTTATTTGTCCTAATTTATTTCCTGACATCCTTCCTACCCCCTTGCTTGCTTCCTCTCCATTGGCTGTTCTTACACCTGTGTGTGTTTTCATAGTAAACATGAAGATGTCTGTACTGTGCCACGCTGGTTTGAAGAAAAAAATGGAAATAAAAGACGCAAACAACTGCACTTACTGTCAATTTCATCCAATTATTTGATACCAATTATTAACAGTTAATCTGCAACAAATCTGTTATGTATAACATGAAATGTTTTTCCAATAAAATTGTATGTTTCAGATGGATTTGAGTCAGAATTTCATGGTTAAATCTTTCTACGTTTTTTTACGTTTTGAAATGCAGGACGTAAAGGCAGCCGACATAAAATAGGAGCGAGCCATTTATCGGCTATTTCAACAGTCTCTGAATCGAAACAAATCAAGAATCCGACAGTGCACAGGGATAATAAAAGACAAGGAAATGACAGAGAACAGAGACAAATGACCTGGCAAGGACAAAGACTAACTTCAGCTTTCAACTTTTATTTCTTTTATAGGGGTCATTGCACCGAATGGGTGCCATCTCCAACATGAAATAATATTTTTTTTATATAGTTTTTAAAACTGAATGTAGTAACATACATATCAAACTATTCTAAATGGGCTTTAGTCAATCACAGGAGATGTTATTACATTTTTATGAGTTTTTTTAAGCCAGAAATTCATGTGACATCTAAAAAGCATGTAAGCATCAACTAATTTCATTGTTTTCCCCACAAAAAAGATCTTTTTTTGATGGAATGGTTGATTATATGCTAAAATAAGTGATATTTGTGACCAAAAAAATCCCTATATGTACGGTCAAGGTACTGGGTCTGAGGACCAGGGTTTGTATTTTCTGTTTTTGAATTCTTTCTGATTTTGTGTTAATTATTTTATACTCCTCGTCTTTCTTGCAGTTTCAAGGATTTAGATTTTGTCTCTGTGCCTCCCTGTGTTCCACGTGTCATGTCTAGTGTCCCCGATCCCTGTGTTCATCTATCTGCTGTGCATGCCCAGTCAGTGCGTCTCCATGTCGCAGTGAGTTACTCTTGTCTCTGTGCTCCATGTTCTCTCATATAAGGAGAAATCATATCGATCCAAAGGCACATTTATCAATTCAAGTAGACACAAACCTCAAGCTTATCAAATTTATTATCATGTAATTTATTAACCAACTGGATGAAAGATCAACCAAACATATTTGCAGAAAGTATCAAGGAAGAAAGTAACAAGGAATGAATATGTGCACGTGTGGGAGTTTTCTGTGAAAACAAAGTACTGAACATGTCCTGATTGAATGTGAAATGCTTTGGATGTTAGTGTGCATTTTTAACTTTGTTTGGGAGTTTTCTGTGAAAACAAACAGATTTTTGTGTATACCTTATTTTTTTTTTGCCACAGTTTCATTTGTGGCTGTGGTCCTTGTAAGTGGATATCAGCCCCTGGCAAAATTGATTTTGTCAAAATAACCAAAATGTGAAATGCTTTGCATTAAAGCACTCACAGGTCACAATTTGTTTTGCTGTGCACTGGCAGCTGACGTCCCTGTATGTCAGTTCTCCTTGGGAAATGAGAACTGCCTGATGTATCCTCAGTGGATGGAACTGATGGCCCATCTTTAGCCATCTCCTGAACTGCTTTCTCAACTGCTTCAAACAACTTGATTGCCATTTCTGCCTTTTCAGAATCAAAGAGACTTTATTAATCCCAGAGGGAATCTGAGTTGTCATAGCAGCTAATATACAACAAACATCAAGCACTCATATAAAATTGTGCCACACAGTAAACAGTTCTGCAGCATCTGAAATTTCCCGTTGCTGACAAGACAGTTGGTGCTATTTCTGTGCTGTCCTCTTGAGGGTTCATCCCACACCATCCAGTGGACCCTTCTGTGGCTCGCCGTTTCATGTCCCAGCAGTGAATACTAGTTTGAACAGTTCAGTAGAAAACATAAAACAATTCCCTCTCTGTCTCTATTGAAAGCATCACTGCAAAAGTGGATTGTGAATGTGCCCTCTGCATGTAATTGAGCACTGGTGACAAGTGCTGCCAGATTGCTGGTGGGCCCTTAAGTCTTGATGGGGACACTGTGCAGAAGGACGTTGGATGGGAGGATGTATGTATATAAAGCACATCTGTGTGCTGGTGTGATGTTCTGAAGTGGACTGCTTGTATCTCTGTGCTATATTTTCAGAGCTCATTTTCAGAGGTCAACATGAATCAAGTCTTCATGTGCTTTCAAGCCTCGTCTCTTTTTTGATTGTTACTTTGGATGTTTTGCCACTGGGGTCATTCTTGTGCTCCTAATCCACTACTGCCTGCTGGAGATAAGTCACTTGACTCTCTGCATTGTACTGGATGGAGACTGGGAAGAGAGATCCTTGCACTCAGAACATTCTCCGTACATGCAGTTTGTTTTCTGTGTGATGGCTTTCACAAGATCATCCAGATCGACAGTCATCACTTTCAAGTGGTGAAGCTTCTGCACAAAAACCCAGATTCTCATGCATTTTGCACATATATGTGTCCCAATAAGTCTCGAGGGGTAACAAGGTGCAGTTCAGTTTCTTTTCTTTCCTTGATATTATGGTTTGTCTTCCTCCACCTTTGCATTGACTTCATATAAGTATTTATTTATATCACGAAACTGAACATAAATCTCAACAACTCGAGTAATTTCAACTGTACAACTTAAAAATCAGGTAAATAGAGTAAAATCAACAAATATTCACATTAATAAATCATTTAATCCATTTACTCTACTCACTCCTGTAACTGGTACTCAGTCTACTCTTTATATGAGTAACAGGACTGAAAGTAATAGGAGTGAGTTTTTAGCATACAGTTTGCAATATAGCCACATGGCATCCTTGCTAGTATGAGGACAGTGAGCACAATCTAATGATTTTCCCCAACATTTTACTTTTAAAATAATCAAATAACAACTAAACTATAACTAAGGTAATGGGGCTGTATGTTGATATTCAGCCATAGTTAAAATATCAAATAAATGAGAAAACGTACTTTTGGTCTTTGCATGGCTTTTAAAAGATTCACCTTATGCAACTTCCTGTTGTGCATGTGACTTCTGCAATGTTCCACATTTTTTACACGGGATAATATGTTAGGGTAACAGGACTGGGTGAAAACCCAGGGACATGACTAAAGTGTATATTTTAACAAAATTATTATAGGTTTCTGTGGAAATATTCAAGATTCAAGACTCAAAGATTTATGCAATGCATAGAGTGGAAATGCAGTCACCACAAAATGCACAAAACCCCAACATTTCTTTAGGATTGTATTCAATATGTTTCATTTTAAGATGTAATGAGGACAGGTGACAAATACTGTTTTTTTTTTCAGTATTCAAGGCAGTTCTTATATTATTCCTTCACAACATATATCTTAAATTTTCAATCAGATCAATATGTGTGACATTTTGTTTAACAAGAAAATGTGTTTTACAGTTAATCTTCATCAGAATTTATAAATATAATTTCCAGGGGATGAAAATGGCACCCATTCGGTGGAATGACTCATTTAACATTTCAAAGTTTGTACGACAATAATTTCGGCCGGTTTTCTGCGTGTTTACAGGAGGATGACGCTGTTTCTGCTGTTCCTGCTCCTCATGAACACACTGACTCTGTAGAGTAGAGTGTAACGAAGGGCCAGAGAAGAGAGTGGCTGTTAGTGAATCATCCAGCAGGTCGGTGTTGAAGTGTTGAGTTTTAGATGAATCTGATTTTGTCTTTCAGATCAGGGAAGGAATACAGAAGTCAGGAGGTGGAAAAAAAGCAAAAAGGCAAAATCCAAGCAGAGTTCAGTTAAAAGCTGTGGGGCACAAAGATTACAGGGCAGCAAACAGAGGCTTTGAGACATGTTGTAGACAAAGGTGGGTTGATTGCACACGGGCCTGTTATGTTGTAAACTGTTGGGCTGGGAAAAGGAGAGACTTGTGGTTAAATCACACCTTAATATTGCATAAAAGAGTGATGATCACATCATGTGAACATCTCAAATAAAACCTAATACAGGTACTGTTTCATGTCCACTTTAAACACAGTGACTGCAGGTCCTCCTACATGTGGTATGACTGTAGTTTATTGGCACGTTGTCAGTGCAGATATTTTCACTGCTGCTTATTCTCTGGCTTATGCTAGTTTTGCCCACTCAGGAAATAAGGGACTAGTTTTTGAGGATTGATTCATAACTCCGGGAGAGAAACAAAGACTTCAATGATGCTGTTCTAGGCTGTCAGTGCTGTGACAGGTCTATGGGAGAGTGCAGCCTGTCCACCCATTTTAAATTTCATTTCATTTCAATTCAATTTTATTTATATATCAAATCACAACAGCAGTCACCGCAAGGCGCTTTATATTGTACAGTAGATCGTACAATAATAAATACAGAGAAAAACCCAACAATCATATGACCCCCTATGAGCAAGCACTTTGGCAACAGTGGGAAGGAAAAACTCCCTTTTAACAGGAAGAAACCTCCGGCAGAACCAGGCTCAGGGAGGGGCGGGGCCATCTGCTGCGACCGGTTGGGGTGAGAGAAGGAAAACAGGATAAAGACATGCTGTGGAAGAGAGACAGAGATTAATAACAGATATGATTCGATGCAGAGAGGTCTATTAACACATAGTGAGTGAGAAAGGTGACTGGAAAGGAAAAACTCAATGCATCATGGGAATCCCCGGCAGCCTACGTCTATTGCAGCATAACTAAGGGAGGATTCAGGGTCACCTGGTCCAGCCCTAACTATATGCTTTAGCAAAAAGCAAAGTTTTAAGCCTAATCTTGAAAGTAGAGATAGTGTCTGTCTCCCGAATCCAAACTGGAAGCTGGTTCCACAGAAGAGGGGCCTGAAAACTGAAGGCTCTGCCTCCCATTCTACTTTTAAATACTCTAGGAACAACAAGTAGGCCTGCAGTGTGAGAGCGAAGTGCTCTAATAGGGTGATATGGTACTACAAGGTCATTAAGATAAGATGGGGCCTGATTATTTAGGACCTTGTATGTGAGGAGCAGGATTTTGAATTCAATTCTGGATTTAACAGGAAGCCAATAAAGGAGAAATATGCTCTCTCTTTCTAGTCCCTGTCAGTACCCTTGCTGCAGCATTTTGATCAGCTGAAGGCTTTTCAGCGAGTTTTTAGGACATCCTGATAATAGTGAATTACAGTAGTCCAGCCTGGAAGTAATAAATGCATGAACTAGTTTTTCAGCATCACTCTGAGACAGGATATTTCTAATTTTAGAGATGTTGCACAAATGGAAGAAAGCAGTCTTACATGTTTGTTTAATATGTGCATTGAAGGAAATATCCTGGTCAAAAATGACTCCAAGGTTCCTCACAGCATTACTGGAGGCCAAGGTAAGGTAATGTTATCAGGGTGTTTTGTTCGGCTCCAGCCTTGAGATCACAGCTGGCGCCGAAGTGGTAGCCGCATGAAGTGATGGCGGTTTTCACTTTAGTGCAAACAACTCATGTGA